>JANTPZ010008432.1:0-11059 GCA_025593235.1 Vachellia pachyceras
CATCCACTCATTTGCTAATTTTGAACCTGATAGTTTAATAAAGATAATTACATCCAGATATAATAATATACATAAAAAATAAAGGGAAATTTAGTCTTAAGTTCCAAATAAGCAAGTTATTTAAGGAATGTTCCCATGGATGAAAATATTTAATGAGAGGTCACATTGATAACATGAGGTGTTGTTAACACAGCGTATGATGTTGGTAATGCAAGGACCTTATATTATCAATTGGGACCTCTCATTAAATATTTTCTTCCATGGGATCATTCCTTAAATAACTTGCTTATTTGGGACCTTAGACTAAATCTCCCAAAAATAAATTTATAGCAAATCTGATTGTCAATATAATACCATTGCAAATTGTCTCAATATATTGGCCTTTTGAAGAGATCAATATTTTATTTTTATATTTTTTAATTTTTTTCAGCATATTTTTAATTTGTCTAATCCAAAACTCATCCAGTTCTTAACAAATCATTCAGATTCTCAATCTAATTTGATAATCCATCTCAACGGCAACTAACTTATAATATGTTATCCAACCACATACGCCTGAATGGTCTATTTTGTACGTAATTATATAATTAAATAATAATATTTAAAAAAATAGAATATATGATCACATGTAACTAAACAATTTGATATAAATAATTTGACTTAAATATGATCATCTTATATTAAATATTCATTTTAATATTAGTTTGGGAAAATTGGTGAAAAAGCTTATGCTTGAAAGTGTTTTTTAGGAAGATTTGATATGATTAACCAAAAATTGGTTAAAAAAAAAAAAGAGGACTTGATATATTTTTAGACATAAAAGTATGGAAAGTCCTCTGCAGAATTTAAAAAGTTTCAATGCTACAGTTCAATCAATTCTTCAAAGAATTACAAATCAGTCTAAATTGGATCGGGTCATGGTAGGATCCATCTGGGCAGCCACACTACCACTGCATATCCCAAGAATTGAACCCATGCTCCTTGGTGAAGGTGGAGCTTTTCGGTGGTATTTCCTTTTTTTTATTTTTATTATATAAATATTAAATATTAATATTGATTTTTATGTATTTTCGTACGAACAAATAAAATAGAATAAAGTAGTCATTTGATCATTTAAATTCATATTAAGTTTCAGTTTGACGCTGTCAATTTTATTAAACTGAAAATGTCTGCTTATCAAATGCTAAAAAAGTAATTTTAGATTTTAAGTATTTAATATAATCATTTTTATATTTTAAAATTTAACCATATTTTGCTATCATTTACCTGCAGAATGACTATTTAAATTTAATGGTTATCATTTTCAATTAAATGAAATTAATGATTTTAAAAAAATGTTAAAAATGTATTTTTAAATTTATGATTAAAATTTAAAGTAAATTTTAAATATATAGATATATATTTCAACCATTAAAATAAATGGGGTTTTTCTTCCCTGCCCAATAGCAACGGTCAAGTCTTCTAGAAGGGCAAGTCTTCTAGAAGGGCATCCCAAGAACAAGCGGTGACACTCCACGTGGACTCGCAAATTTCACTTTCCACGATCTCTCCCCTCCCTTACCGAAAGCCGACTGCACGTAGTTTTGCACCCAACCGTCGTGCCCCTACTGAATTTCCCTTCTTACCCTTTTCTCTTTCTTCCCCCGGGGTAACTTCAGTTGGTTGACCGCATATATAAAGCGTCCGGTCTCTCTCTTCCTTTGCGTTCCCAAGTTCACACCAAGCTACCAGAAATATTCTTTCCATTTCACCCTTCTCAAATGTCCCAAACCCTCAGCCTCTCCCTCCCTGCCGGTCGGCCTCTCCGTTTTTCCTCATCCTCCTCCTCCTCCTCCTCATCACTCAGATTTCTCCGACGTCTACCTGTAAAGTCCTCTAAGAAGTACAGAGCTTCGATCGGCGCGGTAGCGACAGAGGCTGATTCAGCAATGATTGATTTTCGGCGGTCATTGAGTCTCTATGAAGTACTCCGAGTCAAGCAGAATGCATCGCCGACGGAAATCAAGTCCGCGTATAGGAGTTTGGCCAAGCTGTACCACCCTGATTCGGCCGTGAGCCGATCGGAATCGGACGGAACGGACTTCATCGCTATCCACAACGCCTATGAAACGCTCTCCGATCCGTCGGCAAGAGCACTGTATGATCTCTCGTTGAAGGCTGGTCGCTGGAGGAGGTGTCCGTACCTGTCGCCGTCGATGCAAGATTGCTCTTCCGGATTCTATACGACCCGAAGATGGGAGACGGATCAATGCTGGTAGAGATGTTTGCATTTTCGTCCTTTTTCTGGGATTAGCAGATTAATTGTGAAATTTTTTAGGGCAAAAAAAAGGGAAAAAAAGAAAAAAGGATTTGAAAAACAAAATGTGGATTGAAATTTGAAACAGTAGGCATCAGGGGGTGATGAGTGATTTGCAGAATGCATCAAAGATCTATGATGATACTTGATTGTTGGGTAAGAACGGGAAAATTGTGTTCCTTAATAATCATGTTCCCATGTAAATATATACATTTTAAATTGATTTATGCCAAAAAAAATTAATGAAAGGGATTTAAAATTCAGAATTTACCTGAATCAATCAGATCAATTTTTTTAAAACAAAAAAAGCATCAATATAAATAAAAAAAGGTGTTATGAAAAAATTGTATGCGGAATGACAAGTTTTGGTGAGAAAAAAAAAAAAGAATGGCGTTATACTTTCCATTTGTTATTAAAACTTATTTTTAGATAATTATTAATCATTTTTTAACTTTGTAGTAATTACTGAAAGTTTTACTTCATATCTTTCTTATTTTAAACAATTCTAAAATATAAAGTAATAAAATTAACAATTTTGAAAAAAAAAGTTACAAATAAATAAGTGGAATGATTGAGTTGTATTCGTTCTTGAGTATTTATACTTTGGTCAATTTGGATTTGGAATGTTGCAAGGTGTACTTAGGGCTCGTTTAGCAGTCCAGATTACAAAACCTAGGTTTCAAAACCTAAGTTTTCTCTTTCCTACTTTCTCTTTCATACTTTTTCCTCTTTTCTCTTTCCTACTTTTTCTTTCTTTCTCTTTCTTACTTTCCTCTTTCCTACCCACTTTTTTACCTCGGAATCCGTAAAAGCTATAACTTCCCAAAAATAAATCACTTTTCAAAATCTATATTTTACCTCGGAATCTGTGAAACCTAGGTTTCAAACTAACTTCCCAAACAAACCCTTAATTGTATTAGCGGGCAAGCAAGCAAATTCCTTCAAGTCTTCAAGACTTGATCATGAGAGGGGGATGGTGAGGATTGAAAATGACTGGAAAAGGGAATATTAAGAGGGAGAGATGTCACATTTGAAATATATGAGAATTTTAGGGGAAAATGATGAAAAAGTACCTCGAAAATTGTGAATACCAAAAAGGTGATTTGAAATTTAAAATATCAGAGTAATGATAGTTCTCCATGCGTCTTTGGCAAAGTTCAAAGGAAATTACCCGAATAACCTTGAAACCTATAAAGGAACACTTTACAATGTCTAATTTGGCAAGAAAGTAGCAGGGCCTTCATTCAAATGAACACATGGTTCATATGATGTCCACATTTTAAATTGCACAAAAAAGAGTGTGGTTTAAAAAGGAGGCATTCTAAACAATTCATACGAAAAACAGTTTAAAAAGTTCAGAGTCGTTCAAATGAGTTTTAAGTTCACTGAAAAAAGGGTTTAGAAAGTCTAACTTAAAAACGCTGTAACTTCTTCATTTGATCTCCAAATTTGATAAATGACTTGGAATGCCCTTTGAGACTATTTTCAAATGAGATAAGTTTAAAATCAATTGGATATGTGGTTTGAGAAATATCATCAAAAAACTAAACATATATCAGGAATCAATGTGTTCTTGATATATGTTTAGTTTTTTATTATATCTTTCAAACCACAAATCATATGACTCTGAAACTAATTTCATTTGAAAGTAGATTCAAAGTTATTTCCATCGATAGGTGATTCATTAAATTTGGAATTCAAATGAAGACTTAAAACGGTATACAAAGCATACTTTCTAAACCGAAGCTTCTAGTTGCGGTTTAGAAAGTGGACTTTCTAAACCGTTCATCGGAAAAACGGTTTAGAAAGTCCAGCTTCATTCGAATGAGTTTTAAGTTGATGAAAAATAAACGGTTTAGAAAGTCTAAATTTAAAATGCTGTAAATTGTCCATTTGATCTCTAAATTTGACAAATGACCTATGGTTGAAAAGCACATTGAATATAATTTCAAATGAGACAATGTTGAAATCAATTGGATATGTAGTTTGAGAGATATCATCAAAAAACTGAACACATATTATGAATAAATGTGTTCCTGATATATTTTCCGTTTTTTAACTATATCTCTCAAACCACAAATCGTATGGTTATGAAACCTATCTCATTTGAAAATAGACTCAAAGAGTTTTCCACAGATATGTCATTCGTTAAATTTGGAGTTCAAATAAAGGAGTTACAATATTTTGAATTTAAACTTAAAACGGTTTAGAAGGCATCCTTTCTAAACCCCAGCTTCTAGCTACGGTTTAGAAAGTAGACTTTCTACACTATTCATAGGAAAAACAGTTTAGAAATTCCAACTTCATTTGAATGAGTTTTAAGTTGATGAAGAATAAATGATTTAGAAAGTCTAAATTCAAAATGCCGTAAATTCTCCATTTGATCTCTAAATTTGACAAATGACCTATAGTTGGAAAGTCCTTTGAGTCTTATTTCAAATGAGACAAGTTTGAAATCAATTGTATATGTAGTTTGAGAGATATCATCAAAAAACCAAACATATATTAGGAATAAACGTGTTTCTGATATATGTCAAGCTTTTTTACTATATCTCTCAAACCATAGATCCTATGATCGTGAAACCTATGTAATTTGAAAGTGGACTCAAAGGGCTTTCCATCAATAGGTCATGCATTAAATTTGGATTTCAAACAAAGAAGTTATAATATTTCAAAGTTATGCTTTTTAAAATAAGTGGACTTCATTCGAATGAACACATGGTTCATTCCAATGAGTGAAACATCTTCACTTTCTAAACCGTATTTCATGAGAAATGGTTTAGAAAGTCTCATTCGAATGAACTCTAGCACTCATTCGAATGAGTGCCTCATTTTTATCAAGGTACAAATTTGGACTTCTTCATTCGAATGGGTGCTAGTCCTCATTCAAATTAGGGATGGAAATAGATCAGGCGGCCTGTCAGGGACCTATGGCTGGCCTGTACATGCTAGGCTTTTACAGGCCCAGACCATAGGCCAGGCTGCCTAAAAGGCCTGTTGGCAAAATAGGTCCAGGCCGCCTGATAGGCCTTTTTGACCTGTCAGGCAGCCTGCTTTTTTTAAATTATATGTATGTTTGCTTCTTGTGGTCCAGTCCTTTTTTTAGGTCCAAAGTCTTTTATTGCTTCTTTGTTTTTAATATACATGTCTAGGTCTTCATTCTTCCCATCATCTTCATTCATCTTCCAGCGCCTTCGCTTCGCTCATCTTCTAGCCTTCATTGTGGCATCTCTGACTCTCTATGAGCGCACGCCCTTAGTCACACCGTCTTTGTTCAGGTGTGTTTTCTTTCTCTTAGGGCTCTTTCTTCCATTTTGGTTTATGGTTCTTGCCATTATTTCTAGGTTGCCTTTCTCAAATGTATGGGTCTGGACTCTGCGTATGATAATTTCTTATTCTTTTTCAGAGATGCCTTGGGGATTAGAGAATCTATTCCATGCCCATTCCCTTTGAGTTTCACCCTTTCTGCTTTATTCTCTTCGTATCTCTCCTTCTTGCATTGCTATGCTCCTTCATTCCCTATTTTTCTTCATGCTTGAGTTTAAAATCCTTTAATGTTCTCTACTTGGTCGCTCGCGTGAATGAATTCCTATCCTTATGGAAAACTGATTTTTTTTTAAAAAAAAGGAATATGGGATTGTAAGGATGGATTGAAATAGTGGTCCACTGTCAAGGAGAAGCCTTTATGAATAATTAAAAAGTTTAGTGGATGTGAGATAGTAGAGAGAGAGGAAAGGATTAAATGGCTTTGGTATTTTGCCATCCAAATCAGGCACATCTCTTTGATTCCCAATTTTGCCTTAACTTTCCCATATTGCTTCTTGAAGGACTTTGGCGATTTATTACTCTGATGCAACCTATTCATATATTGCTCTTTTTCAAGCACTCTCACATGCATCCAAATTGTTATTTTTCTCCATTTTTAGAGCAATAAGGTTGAAACACAAAATGTTAAGGGATTGGGCCAGCTCAAGAGCCCCATTAGCATTGATCATTATGCTAAGATGCAGCTGAAAAGAATTTAAGCAGTTGCTTCCTTAAAAGCCTCCTATAGCATGGACCGACCAATCGTGGGCCAATGCTGCATTTAACTCTTGGTAACTGCATCACTGTATAATGGTCCCTGGCTCTGCTCTTAGGCAAATTACCTTGATAGTTGCATTCACATACAAAGCTGAATTAATAAGGGGTAGGGAGGTGATTGTTGGGTGTATGGATCAGAGAAATCTCTGAGATTGGATTGTGTCCACTTTTCATTTCTTGTTTGATATATTTGATCCATTCTGCCTTGTTGATATGTTCAAGTTTTGAACTTATTATCATTTTGTTTTACCTAGAACAATAGAAAGAAAAGATATATTATCATTTTGTTTTATCATCAGTAACGGTTTAGAAAGTCTCATTCGAATGATCTCCAACACTCACTTGAATGAGTGCCTCACCTCATCAAGGTACAAATTTGGACTTCTTCATTTGAATGAGCGTTATTCCTCATTTGAATGAGTGAAACATTTTCACTTTCTAAACCGTATTTCATCATCAGCGGTTTAGAAAGTCTCATTCAAATGAGCTCCACCACTCATTCGAATCAGTGTCTCATCCTCATCAAGGTACAAATTGAACTTCTTCATTTGAATGAGTGCTGTAACTCCTTCGTTTAAACTCCAAATATAATGAATAACCTATCAAAAGAAATCCCTTTGAGTCTACTTTCAATTGAAATTGGTTTCAGAGCCATATGATTTGTGGTTTGAGAGAGATAATCAAAAAATCGAACATATGTATGAAATACGTTTATTCCTAATATATGTTCAATTTTTTTGATGATATCTCTCAAACAACATATCCAATTGATTTCAACCTTATTCCATTCAAAATTAGATTCAAAGGGCTTTTCAACCATAGGTCGACTTCAAAGAGAGAAGTTACAGAGTTTTGAATTTCAACTTTTTAAACTGTTTATTTTTCGTCAACTTAAAACTCATTCGAATGAAGTTGGATTTTCTAAAACTTTTGTCCTATGAACAGTTTAGAGAGGAGACTTTCTAAATTGTAGCTTCTAGCTTCTGTTTAGAAGTGCGCTTACTTTCTAAACCGAAGCTACGGTTTAGAAAGTCTGCTTTGTAAACTATTTTAAGTCTAACTTCAAAATGTTGTAACTCTATCAAGAATATGTTTGTGGTTTGAGTCTACTTTCAACTGAAATTGGTTTCACGGCATGATTTGTGGTTTGAGAGAGATAATTAAAACCAAACATATATCTAGAATACGTTTATTCCTTATATATATTAGGTTTTTTGATGATATCTCTCAAACCACATATCTAATTGATTTCAAACTTATTCCATTCGAAAGTAGATTCAAAGGGTTTCTAACCATAGATCATTTATCAAATTTGGACTTCTAATGGAGAAGTTACAGCGTTTTGAAGTTCAACTTTCTAAACTGTTTGTTTTTCGTCAACTTAAAACTCATTTGAATGAAGTACTACTTTATCACCAAATTAGACATTGTAAAGTGCCGTTTTTATGGGTTAAAGGGTTATTTAAGTAATTTCCTTTAAACTTTGCTAAAGGTGTGTGAGGAACTATAATCACTTTGGGATTTTAAATTTCGAATCACTATTCTGGGATTCATTATTTTCGAGGTACTTTATCTGCCATTTTTCTGAATTTTAAAAGGGAGAAGTGGGGTTCCATTGACAAATTATTCAGATAATGAGACATGCAATTGCACTATTGTGAAAACTTATGTGCATATCAGGAAGGTCAGCTGTATAACTATAATATGGAAGCTCAGTTGCATAATGTGAAACTTCTGTTGTATAATTTGAAATGTTATATTTTACAATTAATTTAACAATAAAAGACTTATCCCCAATTCTCCCATTTTAAAATGGCTCTCAAATATAAAGTTTTCCATTAAAATCATCCATTAAACCTTTTTGCTAAGAATTTGAACTCACTGTTTCAACTTAAAAGGTCTTTAGAGGAGGTGTTCTGTATCGTTAGATACGACTCTAACAAGTTATTACTTAACTGTTTGAGGACATAAAATAAATTTTGTTATAAAATTTAATCATAGACTAATACTTGAGAAATTTAAAAGTGATTAGGCCATTTCAGGATGAATTGAAATTTAAATATTTGGTGGAAATTTTCATACATTTCGTTCCAAGTAAAAATGAAAGAAAATGATTTGAAAACATAATTGTGGGGATTGAAACATCAAGCACTAGGGTGATGAGTGCTGCAGAAGGGATAAAAAAACATGATTCTGCTTCTTTCTAGAGGAAGTAAAAAAGTAGGCTTAATCTTAAAATGCATAAACCTTATTGGATACTTTATTAAATCATATTCGCCTTGAAGTCTTCATATTAAAATTCTTATATATCCAATTGTGTTGAAAATGTTATTTTTTTTTATGTAACTTGGATATAGATATCCACAGCACCACCTCTTCAGATCCTAAATATAACATCTTTTACAATATAAAGTGCATTACAAATGAGATTTTATATATATGATTGAAGGAAGTATATAGCTTTACATTATATAATACTTACTTCCCTGATCCTTAATATAAAAGCCATTACTTTTTTTTTTTGTAGATTAAGAAAGTTAAATACATTACTTTAAAGAATTTATATTTATTATTTTTTAAAACTAATTTACATGACTTATAAATCAATATATAATCTAATGATACACTTAATAAATATTTTTAAGTAATGTATTTATTTTTCTTAATCTCTTAAAAAAGTCAAATTGCTCTTATATTAAAGGATGGGGTATCATTGATGAATATAAACTTGGATTAACCGCTTGATTTTGAAAGGTAATTATCTTATTGTCGGTTGTCTTAAAAAAAATGAAGAGCGAATATCAAATGGAAGAAACTGAAGATGTTATTGTCATGATGCACTTAACGAATGAAGAACATAATGATAAAAAATATGCATCATTAACTTAAAAAAAAAATATTTCAAATCAAAACATGCAAGATAGATTTAAAAAACAAAAGTGAGACAAGTTTCCTTGTCTTTTTTTTTTTTTGGGTTTAAACAGCAGACATATTGCCTGAGTTGATAATCGAACTCCAAACCTAATGCAATACACTCGATCCAGGATGTTTGGTTGAGATATAATTATCTGAACATTATAACTTGTTCTTTGTTCATTTATCATATAATATCTTATAGCTTTGAAGATGTTTTGCAATTAAGTTTGTCTTATTTAAGATTGACTCTTAATTTCTCAAAGTTAATCCTCCAACTTAATCCCCCCTGCCTTCTCTTTTCCTTTTTTTTTTTTGGGAGTTTAGACGACAAACTAAGGCCTCATTTAGTGATCTAACTCCAACTATAGTGGTACAAGAGGCACACCTTATACCAATAGACTCAAGGTCTATTGCATAAAAGTTAGATTTCCCCCTTCCAAATGCATATTGCATAAGATAGAAATAGATAAGCAGAGTTGATAAACAAAAACAAAAATTTCATTGCTGTGGCAGAGTTGTTGAACGAGTGAAATTACCTGTCTACCCTCGTTGAAGACAAGTGATTCTAAAGATCTGTGAACTTACCAATGAAACCCACTGAGCTTTGTACAAAATTCCAATCGTACTAGCAATCTTGAGATATACGCAATTAACACATTTCTATAACAGAGAACTTAGAAATCATTTGCATGTCATAAGCATGGAGTTGATAACATGCATTAGAAGACGAATGCTGGAATGCTCAGATCCAGTAAGTGTAGGCAGGCTACGTTGGTGATTCAATATCTGATACACTTGCTCAAAGATGGGCCTCACATGCATCACGATCATTGAGTCCGCAGGATTTATGGCCGCGGTGACATCAGTCATCCAAGAAATTTTTCGAGCCCGATCGTTGTTGACATCACAAGCCAGCTGTTGCAGAAGCGAAAGGACTACACCTTGGCTCAGAGGAAGAGGAACCATCGACAGAAGTCCATGCAGATCAACCTGTTAAGGTAGAAACCATCAGGTGATTCCGCCAAGGCATAATAGTTTATCTGAGGGTTAAATATGAATAACCAGAATGTGGGGTCCATGCTCACAGATTTTGAAATGAGTTAAACTGCTTATGGTTCATGAATAGTAAGACTTTATACGTTGTATAATATATATTGGTTTGATGCCAAGTAACACCTCCATCTAACTGCTTGAAGACCAAGCAAAGGTATGATAATCAATGGTGTAATCCTTGGATTTAGGTCACAAAATATAAAGCGACATCCAATTCACAACCCAGAAACTTGAATAACTAACAACCAAAACACCGTTGATCCACATGATTTGTGTTGCAGAGAAAGCAACTGCAATATTACCCAAAAAAAACTACAATAGCTATGTTCATGAGAATTCTATCATCGATTCAGCAAAGATAAGGTGTACCCATCATGAGAAAAGATAATCTATTCCTAAATGTAAGACCTTGTTTGTAGTGTATTTAGGACCAGAGGGATTACAACACAGTCTCACCTTTCAGCTTGAAAGCATTAAACAGTATATTGTAAATGTAGACACATGCATGACATACCTGAGAACACAACCAAGACACAATGGACACATCACTTCGTTGTAGAGCAGCAGTGAATGCCTCCTCGTACTTTCGTTCACCTACTAACCTTGTCAGCTCCTTTGTTGGATCCATCGGAGCCTCAACCTGATAAAGACCCCAAAAATTATAGCAGCAGTTATCAACAGTGAAATGAAGAATTGGGGCCTTAAGCTAAG
>JANTPZ010008433.1:0-12400 GCA_025593235.1 Vachellia pachyceras
ATAAATAATAAAAGAGAAAATTGAAAAAAAAAAACTAAATATGTTAACTCCTTCGTCCCTCCAAAATTCCTTGCTAAAAATTTGAAAAATTAATATGTTAAAAAAATTTCCTCACTAATTTTAAAAATTAGAGAGGAATTTTTAAGTCGTCGTTAATTTTTCTCGCTAATTTGAAAAATTAGAGACGAATTTAATATTCCTCGCTAATGGGGCATTTTAGAGAGGAATATCCACGTCATCGCTAATTTTTCTCGTTAATTTGGATATTAGAGAGGAATTTAGCATTCCTCGCTAATTGGGCTATTTAGAGAGGAATTTCAAAGTCGCCGCTAATTTTCCTCGCTAATCTGTGATTTTCTAGTAGTGAAATGAGAGCCGTTGGATGTGCAGTGGAGATCTCCACTACTTTTTGAGTAGTGGAGATGATCCTTTTCCCCCACACAATTCCATTTTAACGATTCGAATCAAACGACGCATAAATTTCTTGTGCATGTCCTTCTATGTGTCTATTTACGTACGCACTCAATAATTCATTTGAAGTCATGATCATGCACTGAAGAACATTACATACGCAAACAATCTTTTGCACTATTATGAAACATTTGTGGATAATTTTCTTATGATATAGTTTGAGCCATATTGAGATAATCTCCACTAAAATTCTCATTATTAATGGCCCTTTCTCTTTTTAGTTTTTACATTTACCATTTTATTAGAGATAATTATATTTAAAACACTGTTAAATGTTAAATATTAACACTTTTTAATTGGGAATTTAAATCTTAACTCACTATGTTACTATCCACCGACTTATATTTGGTGTTTTCCTTGTTTCTTTGACAATTGAAGAGATGAAAACAAAAAAAAAAAATCCTTTTTTTATATGTCAACTTATGGCATCCCCATGTTATCCTGTACCATATTTCACTTATTGGACTTATTAGTAATAGTAATCCAGATATGATCGACAAATTTGTTTTAGTAGAAGATACATAAACTTAATCTTCTTTAAGCCTGTTTGCATTTTAGAATTAAAAAACGCTTACTTAAATTGGAGACAAAAATCTTTTCACTTATTTACTTACCTTTTATATAGTAAATTATATTAGAAAAGTAATTTCTGCTATTAATCCAATCGTACACTTCATCTCCATCATTTAATGCTTCCCCAACATTATTCTCTTTAGTTTATTTGTTTTTCTTACTCTTCTTTTCTCAACTTAATATCTCTAAGTGATTGTTACAGTGTTACAAAAGTATGTTCACATAAAGTAAGATAAAACTTCTGTTACATAATTAACTTATAGACCGTAAATCACAATAGATATATAATTTTCAAAGTTAATCCAAGCATGCTTTTGTTAAAAGAGGAGTATTTTAGGGAAAAAACAACACTCTTTGTACAAAATAACGTAAAAAATAAATAAATTACCAAACTTTTTAAATTTCCATGAATCAATTAACTATATCTAATATTTAAGATTGAATAGCAAAAACCAATTTTCCTAATAGGAATTTCTTTGTAAATTTTCCCTAAAAAAAAGTGAAGTGTATATAACCCCACCTCATGTAGAGAAGATTATTCTACCTCAGTGAATATCATAGTATGACTATTGTGACACATGAGACTCAAGGGGCAAGGCCCTATCAACCAACTAGCATCACACCCCACCATTATAATGTATAATATTATATATTTGTAATTTGCCTTCATATAATCTACTTGCTTTATTCTCAACATTAGTCAGAATTCATCAGTATATAATACTCCTCCGGTCCTCCGTATAAAACCGAATTGATATCAATCTTAAGAGTTCGTTTGGCACCAAGGTGAAGAATAGTTTTTGCAGAGTTTGAGGTAAAATCAAAGTTTCGGAGAATAGATTTTGAAAGAATAGTTTTTACGAATTCTGAGGTAAAACTTAGGTTTTAAAAAGATGATTGTATTTAGAAAGTTATGGTGAGAATAGCTTTTTACGGATTTCAATGTAAAAAGTAAGTAGAAAAGATGAAAGAAAAAATTTATTAGAAAAGGAAATGTGATTTAACAAGAAAATTGTTTTTTAAAAATTAAGTTTCAAACTGAGGTTTTGTATTCAAAATAATTTTTTTCTGAAAAATGTGAGTGCTTGGACAAAACATAGGTTTTCACCGTAATGCCAAACGAGCCCTAATTACAGGATCTGTTTTTATTTTTTTTTTTATCAAATTATCCTTATTGATGCTCTCTAAACGAAAATGATTAAAGATCCTACATGCCATTGTTTGGAATATCGTTTCCAAGAGCCAAACACACGTTCAACAGTGTTTTGCCGCAAAACGAGATAATTTCCTCAACATATTTACATCCGCTTGCGTAAAAGTAATTATCTACTGTATTCTCAATTAGGCACATTAACTAACTCAAGCCTCGTTTGGATCCTTTTCTCTAAACCTATGTTTGGCCCAAAAACCTCAATTTTGTCTAAGTATTCACATTTTTCAAAACAAACTTCGGTTTTAAAAAAATTATTTTCTTATCAAATCGCATCCTCTATTATAATAAATTTGCTATTTCCTACCTACATTTTACCTCGAACTCTGTAAAAATCAATAAACTCCCAAATAATGCATGTTTGGGAATCCATTTTTCCCAACAGGCACACAAGCCAAGAGAAAAAGTAGTTCAAAATCCGTAAAAAGCATTTCAAAATTCGTAAAAATATCTCAAAATCCGTAAACTCATTTCTCTCAACGGATTCCCAAAGACACACAATCACTTTTTCAAAACCTAATTTTTACCTCAAACCCCATAAAAACTATTCTACACCAGACTTTCAAACAAGCATTTAATCAAAGAAGATGATTAAAGTATTTTAAAGACACGTGCCATATTATCTAACTTAATTAGCATATTTATAGATTTAGGAGTAGAGGGACTATAAAATTTATAAAAACAATATAGTTGTTTATAAGTTAGTTTCTGTATGCCCCCCCCCACCCAAAAAAAAAAAAGCATCCATATCTTCCATCGCGTATGAGCTTCCACCGTGCTACAGTAATGATGACGATAGTTTTGTTATATTATATTTTAGTTTCTACTGTTCATGGACATTGACTTCTCACTCAGACAATGCCCCCAAAATCGAAACATGAAACAGAGAAAGAAAAGGTCTATGCAGCAGTGAACAGGAACAGAGCAGAACAATTGACTTATGCCTAATTCCTCCCAGATTCATTCACAAAACACAAGCCTCCTCGCATTTCCCAGACTCCAGAGAAACGCCTCATCGCATCACGCACCATGTCTCCAACCAAACCATTTTTTTAATCTTAAAACGAAAACTAAACATCAAGCACAAATATATATATATATACCGGCGCCGCAAGATTCAGCACACTACGAAACATCAGTTGGTAACAACAACTAATTCGTGCACAGGAATGATTAAAACTGTATTTTAGATAATGATAGACTTTAGGGTGGCAAGCATCCAACAATGATGAAAAAAAAAAGGCACAGAATAGTCTATGGTCAACCATAAAGCCAAACAAAAATTCACTGGAAAAGAAAACACAACAACAAACCGGGGGATCGGGAAACCTGGAAAATTCGACCCAGATGTTATTCTTTCCCACGGCACAAACACGCCATTGAATCAGAGTGCGTGAAATCCGAGTCCAACTCCTTGAGCTTATTATGTCTCTCCAGTCTTGGTTCTGATTGCAGCTGAAAGTTTCGTTCTTGGTTCTTGATGAAACTGCAAGTTTTCAATCATCTTGGGTGCGACAATGAATCCTGTGGGAAGAGAAAACAGGGTGAAAATTACATTGTGAAGTGAAGCAGAAGGGTAGCATAATGGAATTTGAAGGTGGCACCTTAAAGGAGAGGGAATATCGGAATTCTGTGATGCCTTCAATGGCGGGAATCAGAGGAAGCAGAGGACGGCTTGTCAGAAACGCCGTTATGCTCCTCTTCACCCTGGATTCGTGCTGGGATGCGGAAACCAGAGAAGCTACTGGAGTCAAATCCGATTCCGCCGGCGATGGAAGATTGGTGATGGATTGTCGGTGGAAGATAGTGGTTATGGTGGTCAGTCGTGGATGAGTCTATCCATGCACGAATTGAAGGATTGTTACTGGACTGAAGGGGTCCCCTCTGAATGAGATACTGACTCTGGCCAAACAGCAGCGGCGGCAGGGTCGGCATCGGCGACGGCGAATTGAAGACAAAACCTCCTCCTCCGCCGTGGCCACTATTACCAGTATCAGCAGCGGCACCATTCCAAGCTACCATTCTATGCAATCGACCATGTTCCTCTGGGAAAGAAGCCCCGTCGAACCCCAGAGCGGTCGTTGCAGAGAACAACTGCTCGTTCTGTTGGTGTTGATGGCGGCGCTGAGTCTGAGTTTGAGCTTGGTGAAGCAGAATCGGGTCCTGGAAGGACTGAAGCGAGAGCCGTAGATCTTGGTTCTGGCAGGCGCTACTAGTACGCGAAAGCAAATCTGATGGGTAATTCTGAAACTGAATCGACGAAGAATTTGTCTCTGGCGCCGCCGTTGCACCGATCGGGAAGAAAGACTTGATGGAGTCAGCAATGTCAGTACCCATGGTCTGCGGCAGAAAACCCGATCCACCACGGTTAGGGTTTTCACCCAATTGCTCCAAAATCCGACCGCCGCTTCCCGCCGGCGTACCTGCCTCCCGGCTTCCAGAAGCCATCGCACCCGCCGCTGCCGCACGGTGAACTCCAATTGGGCTCTCGTTCTCGTTCACATTCTCGCTCACCATCTGATTCTGCTCTCGCTCCTGCTCTTGTTGGGCATTTTGATTTACCGTATTAGGGTTCCAAGCCGGAAGCTTAGCAAGCTCATCAATGGCAGCCTTGGCATTCTTAATGAGCCAATCGACGGCTTTGCTGGGGCGGTCGTAGCCGAGGCGATCTTGGACGTCGTAGAATTGAATGGCAGTATGAGCAGCGAGACGAACCCGCCGATCTCTAGGTCCCTTGGCGGTACAAACCTTACTATGACGGTCTTTGCGTCCGGTGGAGCGAACAATGTGGCCCCCTTGAACCTCCACGATCTCTCCGCCTCCACCCCTCATCGCCAATCTCGACGACGTCGTTGCCGGTTGCTGGTGATGATTGGCACTCTCCCCTATCTTTGTCACATATTCGACAGTAGCAGTAATGGCGGAGGAGGAGGAGGAGGACGAAGGCAGAGCTGGGGGAGGAGGAAGTAGATACGACCGCTTCTTGGGAGGATGTAACTCAGTGTCTAGACCAGCAGCACCACAAGAGTGATTCTGCTGCAGATATTGAAGATGGAAACGAAAAGCAGGGTCTTTAGGAGATGGAGAAAGAGAAGAGGAATCCCAGTCGTCGTCGTTATCGTCTTGCTGCTGCAGAAGTGGGAAACGGTGGTGGGGGTGGTAGAAGTGATGATAAGGGTGGTTGCTTTGAGGATCCAGAGTCAGAAGCTTGTTGTGGTTTTGGTGTTCCAGCTTTTTTCGAATTTGATCCTCTCGTGCTTCCGACGACGATGACAATGACGACGACTGGCTTTTACAGTGATTGGGGTATTCTCGTGCGTCGTGCAACGGCGAAGAGTGTGAAACCTGAGATTTCTTGTGGTGAGGCAACCAAAAGTACCTGCCATTCATTCAATATAACCAGTCCTTCCATTCCTAGAGAAACAGAAATAAAGCAACAAAAAAGCCTTCCATCACAGATACCAAACCCTCCCTCCCCTCTCCCTTCTTTCTTCACAGAGCTTCGTTGAAGAAACCAACCAAACCCTCTTTCCCCCTAACCCATCCCTCTCTCTCCACCATCCCTCTCTCTCCATCCATCCATCTATCTATCTATTGATGTCACTTTATGGCTTTTGGTAATTGTGCTTGTCCTTTATGTACTGATGTGATTCACTTAACCAAAACCAACCGGGCAAAAAAATGAAGTGGGTTTGAATAGTCCGTTAGAACAACAGATACAGATTTCAAGGTAAACATGTGAGAGAAGTTTTATCTCGGTAAACGTAAGAAGGCCTTTTGGATGCCCAAACGGGCTATCCAAATAGAGCCATTGTAGTTGAGTTTGGGTCGGTTAATAATCTCGGGTTAATGGATCCATTTAGGAAAGCGATAAAAAAATACTTTTACCATTTATAAGATAAATATGTGAAAGAAATTATTTCGTTTTACAAAAAAAATTATTGAACGTATTTTTAAGGTGTTTAAAAGTTTTGTCAAATACTGTAACATCATCTCACTCTATTCCTCACTGAGACAGTCTGAGAATTGGGAAAATTTTGCACAGTTGCGAGGCTGATGTAACAGTAAATTAAATTAAGATGGGTTTTTCGATGAAGGATGTGGTGATGATGACGTGGCAGTATTTTTTTTTTTTTGGGATGAGAATAGGTAGATGCTTTTCAAGTTTTCTTTTTTAAAAATTTGGGTTGATTGAAGAGAAAGGAACAAGTAGCGGTGTGTGTCCACTGCTCCACTCTGCGAGGTTTTACAAAAAATACAATAAATAAATATTTTTATATAAGTTGAGATAAATTTATGAAGGAGATTATATCATTTTACAAAAAATACTGTTAAATATACGTTTATTTTTTACAAACGTTCCGCTAAACAAACCCATTTTTAATGTAGATGCCATCTTCACTCTCCCTCTTCAACAACGTCCCACCCCATTATTTATTTTTTTTGGGTTAACGTCGACATTGACCTTATAGTCTATCAAAATTTTGTTTTTGTTTTTATAATTTCAAGATATAAATTTTGGTCAATATAGTTTTTATTATGATTTAGTTTGAGTTAAGGTCATTTAGCATATGACCAAAATCAAAACTCTTGTGAAACTATAGGTATTGAAAGTCGTCATAATTTAGAATTATAGTTAGAGATTGAAATTAAAATCCGATCAAATTATAAAAAGTGACAATAATGTTAATTATTTTTGTTGATTGCTTAAGATTTAAAGCTTAATGACTAATTGACTATACTTAAGATGAACAAATTGGCTAATTAACCAGCCTTCCCAACTGTAGTCTTTCCTAGTATGTTTGGGTAGGGTTACTGATAAAATTAACATGCCTTGTAGCAAGTTAGAAAATTTTCAACTTATCTCTTTATAGGTGGGTTGGCAAGCTGACTCTTTGTTTTTTTACCATTTCTATTTTTAAATTAGATTAATTTTTTAAGATCAAATTCATGTTATTTATAAAATTTTTGAATATAAAGCTATAATCTTATTTTTCGTAATTAGTTCATCACTATAAAAATAACAATGGAAATTAAACATGGAATCAAGTTCTTAGTATAAAAGAATGTTATACATAAATTAAGTACAAAATAATAATTCCTTTTTAATTAAAATTAGTTTTAAAAAATTGTAAAAAAAGCCAACAACGAACAATGTAAAAGCACTTAAAAAACAAAACAAAATTAAGCTAGTACAAATAAGCACTGTGAATATCCCACCTAAACACTATTAATTATACATAGTAAAGCTTGCATTTATTAAAAAATAAGATTTACTTGTTAATTAAGTTTTGAATTATACTACCTAATCTGTACACTTTGTTCTTCATATATATGAATAAATCAACTGTTTACTTAAAGCAGCTCTGCGCGCGCGCGCGCATTGTGAAACTTATTATTGGATTGTCATTGAGATAGACTTCAACCAATGAACATATCAAGTTTCGACCCAATAAAAAAATGCATTCATGATGAAGACTCGATCGATAAACAGCAATTCTCCAAAATGAATGATAATAATACATATTATTTTACATATTATCACAAAAGGAATGGACGATTTTCTGTAAGTTTCATATCTATGTTTCTTTTAGAGGGAACTCTTGTAAGTAATTATGTAGAATATAAAATTGGTCAAGTGTGTGTGTCTGTGAGGACCATCTTTTGCCTCATCATTTCTACATCACCCTTTGGGTGGTGGTGACTTAAGATAACTTGAGAATCAATTTTCACCTTTTCTAGCTTTTCTTCGTGCATGCATATATATTCATGGACCACTATATATATATGTATCTTATAAGCAACTAATTATTGTGGAACATCTATTTCAGAAACAGAAATATATTAATTTTGAGAGCACTTGGAGAGATTGAATCCCACAGAAAGTATACCCTATTACTTTAAAACTGTTATGATGATTTGTGTGTGAGATATTTGTTTGCACACACTGATATTTTTTCCCTACAGGAACAGGACCACTAGCTGCTTGTTTAATCATTTTATATGAAATTTAATGCACAGACCGAATGCATTCGTATATATAAAATCACAAGGAAAAAAAAAAGGAAAGCAAAAGGCAGCAGTATATATATAGAGATAAGCATAAAGCAAACCTGGAGTGGCTAAGAGGTGAGAGAAACTTGTGAAGCAACGAGCTAGGGTTTCTGAGTAGAGGTATATATATCAGCAAGATAATAATATTCTCGCAACGAAGAAGATAATACAATTTTGTGAGTTCGTCTCTCTGATGATGAAGTTTTTGCGAAGCAGTTTAAAGGCTTTAGTACTTCGCTTGGAATCTGCCAATGCTATAAGATATTGAAAAGATTTCAGAGAGGTCAAGTAAGTTCTTTTATATCTTTGTGCCTTAACCTCTTCAGCAATTTGCGAAGCTCCATAAGCATTATATAGCCCTGTCACAATAAGAATATCATAATATCTCTTTTCAGCAATTTGTGAAGCTTTATAAGAATATCATAATATCTCTCTTCATGTTTAAAAGATTATAATTAATGGTTTATATACTAGGAAAATCTATATGGTTATATATGAATTTAAGTAACGATACTTTCTGTATATCTATATTAAGTTTTTTTACCAGTAAAGTTCTTAAACATAGAATTTCTAATGATTTCACTTATATATAGAGGACATTTTAAGTATTTGACGTTGATTTCCAAGCTATATATTATTATGAAAAGAAGTATTAAATGCGTTAGTATATCTCTTTTTTTCTCTCAGATGATTGCGCTGAGATAACGATTTAATTTGTTAGCAGGGAGTTTAATTAATTTTCTTTGTTTTAATTAAGTAAAAAAAATTAACCATACATATATATTGGAAATTTATACAACTCTTCAACTTTTGATTATATATGTATTTATGATATTTGTCTTATTGAAAAATAATAAAAAAGGGAACTTTTAGTAACAGATCCTGCCTCCAAGTATATGAATCATGTTGTTTTAGTTTTAATATTATATTTCAACTTTCTGATCTCTGTGGGCTATCAAATAATTAATTAACTAAATAATAAAATATAATTAAAGTAAAACAAAGCTATATACAGATTCCGGGATCTACTTTTGCAGGCCACTCAAATAAGGCAACACGAGGTTTAACATATGAAAGTGGATTTTAAGGTAAAGGGGAAGTTGGTAAGCTCGATGCAACTTTCATTAGAACCATAATATTTATACATATATAATCTTTTTCATCTGATAATTTAAGATATAATTAAATGCTAATTATAGGTCATGTCTCCTACGTTTGGTACTGTTGGGTACTATTATGATACTGTTAAGGTTAATGCTTCAATTGCCTTTGAGTATCCGAATCCGTAACAGTAAAAACAAATCACAGATCCTACGTTACTTTGACCATAAAAAAAGCCCCGACACGATTATTGAAAGTTTAATCAAATTAAACTAATCCTACGTATATGTCTCTGAACAGTAACTCTTTAACTGGCATGTTATATATATATGTATATGTATTAACCTGAAAGTCTAGCTAGAAGCTACTGATGATAATGACGGTTTAGCAAGATTAATTAATTATGGATAATCACGTGGAAACTGATAATAAGTCGGTGTTTAAGATTAAATAAATAGGAGTTTGATATTATACAGAAAATTGGTGCTAAGGTTGATCGATCACAATCTACGACCACTTTTGATCTTAAATAAATTAAACACACAGAAATAAACTTGAAAGGTAAAAGGGTAGGTAATTAGCAATATGTTTAATGTCGAATTAGTATATATATCTATATATGTATGTATATTTATATAAAACACAATTTGGTGGTGCACAGAAGAAGTTTTGGTGCTCAAGGCACAGAAGGCTCTCCGTTTTAGGAGGAATTAAGAAGGTATAGGGGAGCACGAAATTAAATTAAACCATGTCTTGTTTTCTTAAACCATTACCATATGTGTGTGTACGAGGTTTCATTTTTCAAACTCTCTCTGGATTTCCCCCTTTTGTTTTGCTTCTTCGTGCTTTATATTCTTATTCTTCTTTTCCCGTTTTTATCAAGTTTGGTGTATGTTGAAACATGTGGTGTCTAACTAGACACTTAATTATATGGAGTTTGAAGTGTGAGTTGTATCATTTTGTGATTCATAATAATAAATAGTATTTCTTGGACACATAACAACAATGCTAATAAATATTATGCCACTAGTTAGGGTCAATTGCTTATCGCATAATGTTGTTGTGATATATTAACATCTAGATATATAAATAAATTGTTAATTAATCAATATATCTCACTCAATAACTTGAGTATTTTTTTTTTTTGTCTTCATAGCTAGACATCTTTTCATAGGGTTTCACTCTTCTTGATTTACCCCCATACTACTTGAGTGTAACTTCTTGTATACATTACATGATACTACATCTAGTCTATAATATAAAAGTTAGTTAATTTTTTGTTACGATCAAAGAAGATATCTTACTTAATAAAAGTATTTATTTATATGTATTATTAGATTATTAGTCAGTTTATGATTCGATCAAATTAGTTTGGAGAAAAATGATGAATATAAATACTTTCAAAAAAATTATTTAGTTTTCTTAGTTTCTCAAAAAAAAGTCAATTGTATCTTATATTAAAGACCAGAAGTAGCATTATATATTAATTTATAATTTAAGTGAATTATTTTTAAAAATAATAAAATGTGAAATAAAATGGATTTGAATTTTACATTATGACCAAATCTAATTCCCCAACTAACTCTTAAATTAAGCATGTTGTTGAAGAGAAGGATGTTTTCATTAATTTTTTTTATCTGCATGTAAATAAACTAGGAGAATTTTTGTAATTACAAGGTTATTTGAATGCTTTTATCAATTTAATACAATCTTTATAAGAATTATTCAAACGACAATTTTTTATTAGAATCAAATAGTTAGCACAATGAGACATTGATTAACTTGCTAAGCTTTTTTCTCCATTTTGTTTGGATTGGTAATTAAATATGAAAAAAGTATGAATAACTCGGTATATTATTGTCTCTTAGTTCATTATCGGAGCCTATGAATCTTATACTGTCACAATTTATCCCTAGCTAAAATTCTTGTTCTCAAACAAAAATACGATAAAATTTTACATTTTTTTATATGAAATATTTAAAATAATTAATTATTTACTTTTAAAAAAAGAGAGATAATTATCAATTGATTCAAGGTCCACCATGATTGGGACGCCACCCCTATTGGTATCATTATGTCTTATGTTATAATAAGTTTATAGCAAGTCGTTGTTCTCCATCCGAACAAAAATTGACATGTCTCCAAAACCGCTATGCTACTTGTGACTCAATTTATAGCTTCTTCCATAGTATTTTTTTTTTTTTTGCCAACGAGCTTCTTCCATAGTATTTACACACTCATCAATAAATAAATTGAAGGAAAAATTAGATATTCGGTTACTACTGTTTTTATTCAGTTGTAATTTAACCGAGAACTCAAACTCATTACAACTCAATCATTATTGCTTTAGGACTTGTTTGGAAGTATTTTAAAAATAGTTTTTATAGATTCCAAGGTAAAACTTAGGTTTTGAAGAATAGATTTTAGAAAATAGCTTTTACAGATTCCGAGGCAAAACCTAAGTTTTAAAAAGTGATTTATGTTTGGGAAGTTATTAGCTTTTACGGATTCTAAGGCAAAAAAGTGGGTAGGAAAGAGAAAGAATGAAAAGTAGGAAACAGGAAAGAGAAGAAAGAAAAGGTAGGAAAGATGAAAGGGAAAGAAGGGAAAAAGTAGGAAAGAGGAAAGATAAAAAAGTAGAAAATGAAAAACTTAGGTTACAAACCGAGATTTTGTAATCAAAATAGCTTTTCAAAAAAAATTTTATATTTGAACAAAACCTAGATTTCAGGAAGTGATGGTAAACAAACCATTAATTTGATTGGAATTCAATATTTAAACTTTGACCCAACTTAACATTAGAGGCGGTAAAGCGGGCCAGCCCGCCACCAGCCTGCCAAGTGGCGGGCTGGAATCCCTCAACCCGCGGCCCGCATGGCGGGTTGGCGGGCTGTTTTATTTTTTTTAAAAATAAAAAATAAATTTTTCTCCCCTTTTTTACCCAATTTTTTCTTATAAGATTGTATATTTATGCTATTTTCTTTCAAATTC
>JANTPZ010008434.1:0-12901 GCA_025593235.1 Vachellia pachyceras
TTGTGGGTACGTGTATGTAAATTTATTTCTAGTTTGTCAGCATCATCATTCAAAGGGCACACAGTGGACCCAGGTTGCAATTATTGAGAGGAGGAGCAACCATAGGCGCTACTCATGTTTGAAAATCCAAGTGCTCTTAAGCGCATGCTCTCACCTCGTAATTAATGGCACTCATGGTGCTCTCACCTAGTAGCAGCATTTTTTGTGTTCAAGGTCCTTCTTGCATCGTGCTTCTTGGATCTGCCCATGTTCATGTCATGGATGAGATTGGCTGTTGACCGTCGTAATTAAGTTGTCTAATCGTGACGAGTGTGTCATTATGGGTACGCCCTGACTCTTCGTATGTCGGGGGACATTCTAATGGCATATTTCGACTTGTTTGCTGCCATCTCGTGTTTACTTGTAGGACCAGATGGCTTGAGCCAACGTTTATTAGTAAATAGTCCGTTTGGGAAAGCGGTGGAGAAATGATTTTACCATTTACGAGTTAAATGTGTGAACGAGATTATTTCGTTTTATAGAAAAATAATGTTAAACGTGCGTTTTGAATGTACAAAAACTTAGCCAAATATCCTAATGTCTTTCTTTTCTATCTACCTATTAGCATGCGCTTGACAATTGTGGGCTCTTTCATAATTAACCAACAAATTCGAAAGGCAGGTCATTTGGGATTACGCATTTTGGGCTCCAGTGACTGCTAGACCTATCTCCTATACCTGATCTAGTATCAGTGGTTGATTCCTTGTGATGTACCCAGGATACCAGATGGTTTATATAAAAAAAATATATTGATGTTTGCATTTTCATCAAGAGAGCTGTTTATATTTAATATTTAACAGTGTTTTAAATAAAATTACCTTTAATCAAAAATATTTTGTGTACCTATTGTTCGAAACGTTGTTGAGAAAAGTCTTCCCCCTCTCTCCAACAAAGAAAATACATTCTTGCCGGACCATGCATATGCCTATAAAAATGACAGGGTGGTCAAATTCGCTCAAATATGTAAATGACTAAATGCCAATCCTGGTCCGCTTCCACCCAGTCTAACCATTTATAAAATATATATATAGCACATTTTATTTTTCAAACTCCCTACAGTGTATACCTCCCACCCAGATTTAATGATTCCGTTTGGCAAAGCTTCTTATAAGCTTAAAAGCACGTTTAAAAGTATTTTTCCATAAAACGAGATAATCTCCTTCACATATTTGTCTCGACTTACATAAAAGTACTTCTCTACTGTTTTTTTAAATGAATCGAACAAAGATGATTCAAAACACGGACGTAGATTTTCCCTTTAGAGACTTGGGCATGATGATACGCTCCAGTAAGCCTGGGCTTGCAGTACACCCTGTGGTTTTTGTCATTTTAAATATATTCGCTGAAATTTCGTGATCTGCCCAATTTGAAATTTCAAAGTCATTGGATGGAAGGCAATGTCAAAACCATATCCGTCCAAGTAATCTTTTTTTTTTTTTTTGAGTTAGCCATCCAAGTAATCTTTACATCATTTTCGTAAGGACTGAAAACAGAAGTTCAAGCATAATCCGAAAAATCAAGAACCATGTACTAATTCTTGATAAGTGACCCAATGCACGATCGATTTATTCAATAATTCACGTTGGATCCGTCTGAAAAAACGGTAGAAAAGTACTTTTACTCAAGTTGAGATAAATGTGTAGAAGAGATTATCTCGTTTTGTGAAAAAATACTGCTGAACGTACTTTTGGATGAGAGTTAAGTGTTTCCAAACAAACACATAACCTTGTTGGCTGTGTGATTACCCTCCAACTATTTCATTTTGAATTTAATCACCCACATTTATAACATTTTCCTCACTTAAATGTCTCCTTTCTATGTCATATTTTTGCTCAGTTAGGCCAAATTTTGTTGTCGTATGCATAAAAAAGTCAAACTCGCATATGCATAAAGACTCAATCCTTTCGATTTTTCATTTTATTTTAAAAAATTACTAATCTTGTTATCGACCTCAAAATATTAAATACTTAATTGAGATTCATATTTTAAAAAAATCTGCCAATCAAATAAATACAGGGGTGATGTACATGACTCACCGGTTGGGAGTGCGTGCACTCGGGTTACGACAAATCCAGTGACCGTTTAAATTCGAATTCAAACTCAAGACACGCGACTAATAAAAAACAAGGACGCGCGGCTATACAAGCAGTCAAGCACAGCGCTGTCAATTTGAGCTTGGTTACAGACCAATCAGATTCCATAGAACCGTGGAAAAAACTGACCAACGAGGATCGTCGATGCTTCGTTGGCATTATTGCATGGTGGAAGAGCGTTGTCCGGACCGGTTTGAAACCGTGGCAAGTGGGCCCCACCTCAGATCCCCGCTCCCAAGCATCACCTAGCCCAACGGTCCAGACAGCTTCGCATTTCAAACTAACTCCTTTCCCCCCGCCTGAATATGTAATAAACATTCAATTTTAAATTATTTATTTATTACTAAATTCGGGCACACACTCAGAGGGAGGAAACGTCCTCATGCTCTTTTAACCCTCTCGCCTTCTCCGCAAGAATTTCAAACGATCTTTCAAAGCATAAAGACCCTTTCCTTATGGCTCCATCTGCATCACTCGCCTGAAACCTCTCTTTAGACTTTCTTTCTTTTCTCTCATTCTCTCCCCATTTTCACATTTATCGCTCTGTGAATTGAACCCCGGGGCTGAGATTGCCTTCTTGTAGAGCCAAGAAAGAAATCTACAAGAAAGCTTCATTCTAAATTCGCATTCAAAAACTGCTACCAGGGTTTGATTTTCAAAAGCATAATGTCAACCCAGAATCGTCGTCCGTCGTTCTCTTCCTCTACGACATCGTCGTTGGCGAAACGGCATGCATCGTCATCGTCGGAGAATGTGGGGAAGCCGACGACCCTGCCTCCACACACGGCCAAGAAGCGAGCGCCTCTCGCTAACTTGACCAATGTTAAGACTGTGTCTCACGCTGCTTTGCGAAACCCTCTGCCATCGTCAACTCTGGTATTGACTTTTTTCAGTGTTTTGTTTAACTTATTTAATTTCCTTAAAAAAAATAAATAATAAGCGTGAGAAAGAAGCCAGCAAAACGTTTCTTCCTCCTGGCCTGGGCTCTTTCGTCGTTTAATTTCAAACATTATAATTCCCACATTTCCCCGTCATTCCTTTTCAGTCCAGATCAGCTGGCATTTGCATGGATTTTAAATCCTAAGTGGATTTCATTTATTTTGAAACTACTGACATTGATTTTCATTCATCTTCTTGAATGCACATGGTTTCGGAACTCTCGGCGCCAAGAAATCCGGGTCGAATAGAAGAAAATCATTTTTTCCTCCACGAACGATTCAATGTTAGATAATACATTTCAATTATAAGTGCCATTATAAATTTTATATGAATAATTTATACTTGTATTTTGTATAAAGGTGCTAACACAACAATTTAATTTGATTGAAGCTTATTACTATTAATTACTAATTATTAATTAATAATTCCAAGGTTCTAGGTCAATAGAGTAATTTAACCATAAAGGGTAATAGTATTTTTCCCCGTTTCAGCTGCTTCGCTCTCGCGTGAAATTTGAATTCAAAATACGGTCCTAACCGATTCTCTGTCGCAAAGATTCCTTCTTTTTCACTAATGTCCATTAAAGCTGTCCGAACATTAAAGTCGCTGCATAAGTATGTTGGTTACGTTTTTCCGTGCTTTTTCTTCGTAGTAAAAAGCTGGGTTTTTGTCTTGCTAGGTATCTGGTGCAACTAAAATCGGCAAGACAAACAAGGAACCCACCTCATCGAATGTTAAATCAAATGCAGTTGTTTTCCCCAAGGCTAGTTCATTTACACAGAAAAATGAAGCTACTCCTGCAGTTGCAGCTTTCACCGTTCCAATTTCTACCAATGTGGATGCAAAATCAAGTGCCATTGATTTTCCTAAGGTTGCTTCTGCTCCACAGAAGTCTGAAGCTGCTCCTGCAGTTTCCAATTCCACCGTCCCTCTTACACGCATCATGGATGTTTCTCCTAGTAAATCAGATGGGATGTCTGTCTCTATGGATGAGACTATGTCTAGCTGCGACTCATTCAACAGTCCTGAAGTTGAATATATGGACAATAACGATGTTTCTGCTGTTGAATCTATTGGTAGAAAGACATTGAACATTCTGAACATCTCTGATAATACAGATACAACAACAGGTTCCATGTTCATGCAATTTTGCCTTTTGTTTTCTTCTCATTGTCACTGGTCTCGCAAGTTTTTCCTTTACAGAGTCTCATGCGGTGTTTTTGTTTCATTTGCAGGCAACATCTGCAGCAGAGACATGCTTCTTGAGTTGGAGAGAGAAGACAAAATTGCTAATATCGATAATGGTTACATGGATCCTCAGCTCTGTTCCACCTTTGCTTGTGACATCTACAAGCACTTGCGTGCATCTGAGGTTAAATTTCGTTGTCCCTAATTAAACTTCTTTCGTGGAATACAGTTACTCCGTGGAGTTGACAGTTTTCTCCATCAAGTATTCTGATCTGTTTTTTTCCTTTCCCCCCTGATTTCTTCAATTAGGCAAAGAAAAGGCCTGCTACAGATTTCATGGAGAGAGTTCAAAAGGACATAAATCCCAGCATGCGTGCTATATTGATTGATTGGCTTGTAGAGGTAATATCCGTTTACACTGACGTATGCATTGTGGAAGATATATAAAAATCAAATTTAAAATACTGAAGCAAATTGGGAATTCAAATTAGCCGATCCATCTAGTTTAGTAAATGCTAAACTGGTAGTTTGAACTTTGAACTACAGGTGGCTGAAGAGTACCGGCTTGTGCCTGATACATTGTATTTGACAGTGAACTATATAGATCGGTATCTTTCGGGAAATGCTATGAACAGGCAAAAATTGCAATTACTTGGAGTTGCCTGCATGATGATTGCCTCGTAAGGAATCCTAATAATTAATACTCTCACTTTCTTGTGATTGGAATAGGCATGTTGTAACAAGTTATAATTTTGACAGTAAATATGAGGAGATATGCGCGCCACAGGTAGAAGAATTTTGTTATATAACTGATAACACATACTTCAAGGACGAGGTTCGTTGTTCAATTCTATTCTTGGTAGCATATTTTCAGTGACTTCATCGTGCGTACTAAACCCAGAAACATTTATCGTTGACACAGGTTTTGCAAATGGAATCTGCGGTGTTGAATTTTCTGAAATTCGAAATGACTGCCCCGACAATTAAATGCTTCTTGAGGTAAGAGGGAGTCATAGGGAGCTTTTTATAGGGTCATTGACAGTCCCAGCACTAAATTCGTTTTTGTTTGCTTCAGACGATTCGTTCGCGCAGCTCAAGGAGTGAATGAGGCCCCATCGCTGCAATTAGAGTGCTTGGCCAACTACATTGCAGAACTTTCTCTGTTGGAGTACAGCATGCTCTGTTATGCGCCTTCACTGATAGCCGCTTCTGCAATTTTCCTCGCCAAATACCTACTCTTCCCTTCAACCAAGCCCTGGGTAAATACACACACGTGTGCATGAAGTGAATGTTCTTGGATCACATTATGTCTTCAACTTACTGTTTCTGTTTATGACAGAATTCGACGCTGCAACATTATACACTTTACCAGCCTTGTGATTTGAGCGACTGTGTCAGGGATCTGCATCGTCTGTGCTGTAACACCCATACTTCTAATTTACCCGCAATCCGAGAGAAATACAGTCAGCACAAGGTAGAATTCTTTCTTACACTTAATTTGTCATATGATAATAATCTGTTTGGTTGATATCTAACTCGCATTTCATTAATGTTTCAGTACAAATATGTGGCTAAGAAGTACATTCGTCCATCGATACCTCAAGAATTTTTCCAGAATTGAGCACAGAGGAACCCCCCCCGGGGGGGGTTCATTGTCCAATTCTCGGTTGGATAGGCTTAGGCTTAGTTAGCTTGACATGACTAGACTAAGCGTCAGCTAGGATTCTTCTTTCTTTCTCCCCCATCTACCCTGTATAATGAATCTGTCTTTTTGTAGAAGAGTTAATATTAATGTGCATTGTACAGGGGATTCTGTTGATTCCCCATAATCTCCCTAGCAAAATAAAAACACATCATGAAAGCATCCTTGCATTATTTACCAGCAAATGACGCACCATCAAGTAACACATTCGTTTGCGCTGTTATAAGAATAAGAAAGGCTTACTAACAATAAGTAGTACAACATGACATGGCAAGCTGGCAATGTACATGACAAAGAAAGTAAAAAGCAGATCATGCCAAAAAAAAAAAAAGTCAAGTTCGTAAACTATAATACCCCACTATCATACAGTAGCTGATAATTTACAGCTAGGGACGTTGTCTACACACCACACTGAGCCTTGGCAGCAACGCTTTTGTTTGGAAAGTCATTGAGCCAATGGCAATCTTCAAATGAGCAATAAGATCCTTGATTTGGCTCCTCCACATTGGTCGGAGGAATGTATTTGGGGGACCAAGCTGGTGTTCCATCCTCGTACGAATTATGAGTCAGCCTCCTTATTCCCGACCCGTCCAATTTTATGGTATGAATCTCACCGTACGGCTGGTAGTGATGTGGGTTTGAGATTGGCTCCGCTGATATGCCCGAATAATCAGAGGTGAAAACTATACTCTTTCCATCCGGGCTGAAATACGGGTGGTTTGTCCTCCCTCCTGACCCGCTCTGAATCAGCCTCCTCAGTCCTGTTCCATTCGGGTGGATCAGGAACAACTCGAAGCTCCCGCTTCCTGGGTTTTCTCGGTCCGATGAGAAAGCGATCCAGTCACCGTCTGCTGACCAAGTGCACATCGTGTCCGTCCATGGACCTTCCGTTAACCGCTGAAGCCCGCCCCTCTCTCCTTCAACGGCGTCCATTATGTATAGATTCTTATAGCCTGATCGACCCGACCGAAACACGATCCATTTACCATCGGGTGAGGATGAGGGGAAAGCGTTGTTTTTCCCGTCGAGGGTCAATCTCTTGTGACTGTTCTGATCAAAATCATCAACGTTGATAGAGATGACGTCAACTTGCGAGCTCTCGGACGCAAACGTTGGTCCACTGGCTGTGTAGATTATTCCAGGACGTACGGGGTCCCACGAGGTCGAGAAGGCCATTGCATCGGAAACCTTACGCCTGTTCGAGCCGTCCCGATTTACAACATAAACCCCAGGCATATCAACGTAAGCTATTCTATCACCCGACGGCGAGAAGACCGGAAATGAACCGGTGAAGCGGAAAAGAGTGAGACCGGGTATGGGGCTTCGGACGTTCTCTAACACGAACTGGGGACTGTCCTTCCTTTTGGGCTCTCCTCTGCACTTATGGTACGCGACCCTCGAAGCATCCGGCGAGATAAACGGGTTAAGGTGGTGGGTATGGGGTGAGACCAAACGAGTCAGTTCCCTGAACTCGTTCTTAACCAGGTCAAACAACTCGATGTGCCGATAGCTGGAGCTTGGTCTTCTGGTTGCTACTGCTATGAAATTCTTGTTCCCGGGTGAGGTAGCGGGTGTGAAAGCGTGGATACCCGAAGGGGTAACCCGTTCAACTCTCACAGAATCAGAGGAAATCGGGCCCTCAGAAGGTAAAATTGCTCGGTACACGCTCCACCACTGATCATCACCCCTCCGATGAAAGTAAATGGTACGATCGTCTACCCAAGTTGGCCAACCTCCGTGTTCAACCACCTTGACTCGTTGAGTTCCATCCCGCGTCAAGAAAACATAGATATCCGTTGTGAGATCCTCCACCTCACCTGCCCAACCTTTCTCACCATAGGAAGCTACTGCGGTGAAAATCCCAGACGGGGAAACTGATGGACTGAAATCCGCAACCCCGTAAGGAGTGAGTCTCCGGGTCGAACCAGATTTCAAGTGGGTCGAATAAACCGCAGCCCAGCTGGCCCTTGGAGCGCCCGGATTCTCGTGGGTCGACACATACACCAAATACTCTCCGGACAAAGTGGGCTTATCCTTCATGGAAACTCGATTCCCGCTCAGGTCATTAGCTAGCAGAGGGACTTGAATTCTATCTGTGACGGATTCAAGGGCCGATCTTCGCCTTACATGTTCAGTATCCTCGTAGTAAACGGCATCGTAGTATATGCTGGAGATGCCATCAACTCTTTCGGTGACATAGACGAGTTGCAGGGGAGGTGGGTCAGACTGGAGGCGGATTGAAGTATGATTGGGCAAGAGGGAGAAAAGGACGGACGAAGAAGACGGAGAAGGGAATTGGCCATTGAAATTGACGGAGCGGCCATCAGTAATTCGAATTTCTTTTGGGTCTGGGTGGGTCGACAATAAGGAGGGAGTAGATGTCGAAAGCGTAGTAAGACCTGCCGAGTGTAGTGAAGATGATGCTGGTGCCGCTAGAAGTATCGTGGCTCGCAGTTACAGTTGCAGAGCATCGTGATACTAGGAGAAGAAGCGAAAGGAAAAGACAAGGTAGATTGGGAGCTTCCATGGCGTCAGAGTGGTGATTCCAAGTTCAATCTCTCGAAGTGTGTTCTGAGCAAGTGGAGATGTGCGAAGAGGATGGGACAAAGGAGATTGCAAGGGGTCCCACCATTATTCGACACGCTACGTGGCACGTAATGGGAGGGATGAGCGGATATTTGATAATGGGTTGGACTGACGGATCAACTTGACCCGAAGCTCATGCGTCATGGATGATGATACCATTCTTGAAGCAACTTGGGTGAGATAGGAGTTGAAGTACGTAATTTTAAGTTGTTTTTATCGGAGTATATTATAAATTTGTCACCAAGTTTTAACTCAAGATTAATGACCCAATTTTTTTTAAAGATTATCCCAAAAGCATTAAAATGGTGCAGTATTCCTCTTATGATTAAAAATTATAATATTTAACATCAAAATTTGCACTCTCAACTTTAATTCTTTAATTGGTAGGGCAATATTGTTATATTTTGAAGCTCTCATGATAATATTAAATAAAAAATCAGGTAGTACTAATCCTGAAGGAAAATTTTTAAAGCAGATTTATATCCTTAACTTTTTTTTATTACTTAACATGTATTGTAGTGAAGGGGCATTGTTCAAATCAGTGATATGAAAGACTCAATCTGGGAAGCTGGATGGTTAGAAAAGGATTGGACATTCACTTTTTTCCCTTAAAAATTGGTAATATTAATATTACCTGTTTTCTCAGGATAAGTTTGAGTCAGATGACCGACAGATATCAATGACCCCGGGTGAATTCCCTGTGTGGAAGAGAGAGACTATTGGGCTACGTTATAACTCCAATGGAAATGGGCTTTTTTATCCCAGTTTGAGATGTGGAATATGGGCCTTTTTAACAAACATTGACAACAAAGGCCCGTGTGAATGTGAGACCTCTTTGAATCCGTTACACATGTTAAAATCCCCCAAAGTACACCCAGTTAAAAACGAAAGAGCCACCGATGGACGCTTGGTAGAGTTGGTAAGGGCTATTACCAACATTCCTCAGGACGAGGGTTTGAACCCTAGGGAGTGACAGCCACGATAATTAACGCAACTTCAAAAAGGTTATCCCATCGGTACCTCGCTACCACCGTAAGGTCTCCTCGCGGGGGGTCCAGATTAGTCTGGGGTAGGCAGTGAACCCAGTATACCCCAGGATACCGGATTATTTATATCGAAAAAAAAATGAAAGAGCCTCCAGAGTCTATAGCCCCATGGTTGGCCCAAGAAAAAAAAAGCCCACAGAAGCTAAATCCAGTGAAAATGATTAATATCTCAAATATCACTGTCTCCAATAGAAGGATGATTATAATCAACATATCATTGTTTGAAAAATCTGTTGGGAGAAAGGAATTACGACTTTTGATATGGTTTTACGGATTTCAGTAATGTTTTTATGAATTTTGAGATGATTTTTATGTATTTCGATATAGTTTTATCTTGACTTGCGTGCACCGTTGGAAGTAAGTGTTTCCCAAACATGCATATCCAATGAAACTGAATCTGGATCGGCCAGTTTAATGGTTATATTTAGCCACTCAGTTATGAATAAACTAATATATTTTAAATAATGTGTGTGTATGTGTGTGTGGATATATCAAAATTTAGAAAGAACAACTCATAATCAGAAAAATAATATTTCAATTCGAAGAAAATGATATATGATAAAAGAGTGGATTACGCCAGTTAATTTGGGTTAATGGTCTAAATTGTCCATCGATTATGAATTTATTGCAGTTTTTGGATTTTAAGCATACTGATGCTAATATAGCACCAGGATGTAATCCAGCGTAAATGAGTGAAAACAACTGTACGGTTAAAATAAAATTGTTAATGGGGAAAATTCTTGTTAAATCAAGCCGAAATGCATAAACGGTTATTTAAGTTTATATTTTTATCAAATATAAGACACCGTTATTAGGGATTTTTAAATGTTGTTAAGAGATCATAATACTCCATTGTCATTAAAAATAAAAATTGAAGGTACGTGCGAGCTAATTTTTTAATTACAAATTCTCTCCACTCCCATACTAAAATTTACGCTTCCTTGAAGTATTGAAATCTCAGCTTTTAATTTTGAGTTGACCTTTAACAAAATTGAGAGTATATTTTGATAATTTCACTTTTAACCATAATTTATTATGAATTGCTATCTTTTTTATTTTTTTGAAAAAATTGCTATGAAAGATTTATGCAGAAATTTTGTTTTGAACGACAAATTGTAAACTGCCATTTTTTTGAATCTTTTGCTATTTTGTTCTGAATTTTTTACCATCCTGTCCAATTTTACTTATTTTGTTATTTTAATATATAAGAGAGCAACAAAAGTGTATAAACATTTTAGTAATTCTTATTGTGAAAAATAATTATTTTGCTTGCACCTTCCAAAAAAATTAAAAAGAATAAAGAGAGGGCATGAATTAAGAAGGAAAGATTTTGTTAAGAAAATAGAAAAGAAAAAAAGAGTTAGGCAAAAAAAAGAAAAGAATGTAGAATGTATATATGTAAAATTATAAAATTTAAAAATATCAAATAAGGCCTTAGAGTAAGGTATAGTGGCGCACAACGATACATTACAACGTATAAAATGATAACTTTATTATGCGTAAGTCAATAATTTTCCCCTAAACTTTTCATTCTCTGACAATTTTGTGATTTTTCCCGTAAACTTCTCTAAATGACTCCTCAAGTTGACGAAAGGGCAGCCAAGTTTTTATGATCATGTATCAGTTTGACCTTCTCTGTTGCGACCATCATATTCACATCACTTCCAACTGTATAAGCCTTTATAGCTTCGTCCCTGTTTATCCTAATTTTAATATACTTTTGATCTTATAATTTATTATAATTTGAGTCTCAGTTCTAAAGTTTAAAAATTATGATTTTATCTTTTAAGTTTATTATGTATAAAATTGTCAGTCCATAACCTAAACCAAATGTTATGAAGCCTGGAAAAGAAAATGAAGCACGATTTATAAGGGTACAAATACTTTCATTCGTGGACGCATTTTCTAAGTGTTTGGTTGGCTACAACCAAGAAAATAAAACACTGCTCTATTTGTAATAGGGACAATATCTACTAAGGAGGAGGTGTTAGATTGTTACAGTTGGTATTAGAGTTAGGCCTCCAGTCAATGTACCAACGAGGATTATGGGCTCCTATAAGGGGTGGATGTGAAGTTCCACATTTCTTGGGAAGGAAAATGGAGCACATCTTATAAGGGTGTAAATACATTCCTCTCATGGATATTTTTTCTGGGTGTTTGGTGGATGCTTGTACCCAAATAAACAAAAACATTACTCTATTTGCAACATGGACCGTATCTACAAGGGAAGGGCGTTGGGCCTTTACAGTCAACATTGTTGATTTTGTTTATGTGCCACTTAATCAATTAATTATGGTGAAATGACTTAATAATTAAATAATATGATATGAAAACAATTATTGTATGACATGTCCTTATAGTTTTATACTTCTTTTTTTTTAATTTTGTATTTTCTATAGTTTCATAAGGATTTAATGTTTAACGTTATTAATTAACATCGTTAAATATAATGACTAAAACTAAAATATGTTCACAATATATGGACCAAAACCGAAATTAGTAGGGACCTTTTAAAAATATAGGGATTAGCAATTTTAAATAGAATGAACCAAAACCACCGCTCTTAAAAAGTTTTCTTTAATAAAAATTTTCTTTGATTAGTGAAGTCCTCATATTTTGGCATACAAACTAAAAGTCCTCACGTTATAGTGCTTGTTTGGAAATCACTTTGTTCTAACAGATACGTAAGTCAAGATAAAAAGCATTTTGAAATTTGCAAAAAAGTATTTCGAAACCCATAAAAAGAATCTCAAAATTCGTAAATGCATTTCAAAATTCGTAAAATATCTCGGAATCCGTAAACTTCTCTCTCTTAACATAATTTCCAAAACACACACATAAACTTCAGTAAATATTAAGCGACTCCAATAAAAAAATTAAATACAAGCTCTGGAAAAGTCAATCTCAATTCTTTGAAAACCTTATCCCTCAAACCCAAATAAAGCATTGTGAAGTCACATGGAGTAAGAATAAAATATGGGTTGTTAATGGGGATTGCCACAACATCAAGAAAGAGACACATAGGGAACTTCACCAAACCCTACAGTTCAGTTTTCAGGTACTGTTGGTTATTTGTTTCCCCAAAGATATCGGTATAAACTGTACAAGGGAATATTTTTTTTATGTTATGGGAAACTGTACATTTTTTAACAGACTAAATACTTTTTAAGTTTTAAGCCGAGAAGGGAAGCATATTTGATGTGAGAATTTAATTTAATTTAATTTAATTTAATCAACAAACATGAAATACAACCTGATATAATTTTTCTGTATTTAGTATTGAATTTTGCAATACGAGTATAATATTA
>JANTPZ010008435.1:0-11511 GCA_025593235.1 Vachellia pachyceras
TTTTTTTTTTGCTTTGTTTTGCCATGTTTGTGAGTCATTCATGCAAGGCTTATCCTGCTCCAAAAATGGTCAACTTGCCTGTCTCTTATGCCATTCCCCGTGTTTACAGTGTGGTGTAGGAGAACAGATGAACTTGTTGACGGCCCTAATGCTTCACATATAACGCCAACTGCTTTGGATAGGTGGGAATCAAGGTTGGAAGATCTTTTCCAAGGTCGTCCATTTGATATGCTTGATGCTGCTCTAGCAGATACAGTTGCCAGATTTCCTGTAGATATTCAGGTAGGGATCTATTTCATACGCTGGATGAAGGCTAAGTGAGGTCCTAGTTGGAATTATATTAATAAGGAACAATAGTAGTTTTGAAATTTATGAGGCTTATGAGCTTTTTTATATTGAAGTGCAACAAGGAGTAAAATAAAGATCTTTTAGCGGTGCTGTCTTGATGGCTTTCTAATAATACACGACAATCTTATGAATTATGATACTTCTGTGATGTTCTTGTCTACCATAAAATTCCTCACTTCTCTTTCCCTGAAATAAACTGACCTATTCAAATTTTAATTCGTTCCCAAAATTTAGGTCCAATTTTGTGCACCTTTAATGTAAGAAAATTCAATTTGCCAAAAAAAATTGTGAGAGAATCCATATCTGAATATCTTTTGTTCCTGTTTATGCAGCCGTTTAAAGATATGATCGAAGGAATGAGAATGGACCTGAGGAAGTCCAGATACAAAAACTTCGATGAACTTTATCTTTACTGTTATTACGTTGCTGGGACAGTCGGTTTAATGAGTGTTCCAGTCATGGGAATTTCACCAGCTTCACAAGCCACAACAGAGAGTGTATATAATTCTGCCTTGGCCCTAGGAATTGCAAACCAGCTAACCAACATACTCAGAGATGTTGGAGAGGAGTAAGTTTGAAGGTTTTTTATGTTTATTTCTTTCTCAAGTTCTTATAAGAATTTGTGTAAATCTTTTTCTTGACCATAAAGTGTCCGCATGAGACCTTTTGACGTATTGCCGCTGTACCAAAGTTCCCAAGTATACATAGCTTGATTCCAGATAATGATGATTTTACATGTCTCCTTAGCAAGTCTTTCAAGATGGGGTTTGCGTTCTTGCAATACAATAAGATGTAAATTGGCAGCCCTTTTTGAAAGAGCATGCAAGTTTTGTGAATTATGTTGCAAGACACCTAGTTTCTTTCAAGTCATCTAAATTTTCTGGATGATATGTCACTAGACAATTGACATTTATACATTTTCGGCTCCATCAACTCTGTCAAGGTTTCTTGATTCTATGTTTATGCCTCACCTGATTGCTAAGAGAAGGGAATTCATAAGAAGAAAATGGTGTGGTGAAAAAGGACTTAGATTTGGGATTCTATGTCCCCAAAAGATCATACTTAGCTTTTCCAAAATATATTTATAGAAAATCTTTCTGTTCTCATAGAAAAGTTTATTCTTCAACAGTGCCAAGAGAGGAAGAGTATATCTGCCGCAAGATGAGTTGGCTCAGGCGGGGCTATCAGATGATGACGTATTTGCAGGGAAGGTGACAGACAAATGGAGAAACTTCATGAAGAGCCAAATTAAAAGGGCTAGGATGTTTTTTGACGAGGCAGAGAAGGGCGTCACAGAGCTTAATGAAGCTAGCAGATGGCCGGTAAGACTCCAAAGCCTTTTATCATTATGGAACACATGTCATATATGTGCCTTGATTGTGACAAGTGCAAAAATACCATTTACCTCAAATAATTAGAAAGAAAGAAAGAAAAAGATCTGTGACTTGGTTGTTACAAGGACAAAATGCCAGCATGTTGACATTGACCGTTTTGTTTTAATCACTGTTCAGCGTTGAATGACTATCTTTTCTGTTTATTTTTAATTGTAATATAACATATGGGTGAAACTTGATTGGATGTGCTGCCAAATTTAGGTAAAAGCCACTTTTTTCAATTGAGAGATTTAAGTGGTGAAAGAAATTAGCTTTGATTACCTGTATCTTTACGTGTCAATGTACAAATCGATGATATAGCGTGGGGAGTTTGGTTAAATTGAATTTCTGTCAGATGTGTCATTATCCCAACCATGACAAGTCATTGGTGCAGTTCAATTCAGTGGAGTAGAACAGCATTTGACTTGCTGGCTATTAGCGTGTTAGGTTTTCCCTTTGACTTGTGTGGGTAAGTGTCAGCAACCTTTAGCCAACCGTTGTGATACATAGGCAGATTTCAGTATACAAAATCAGAATCATAATTAGACCTAAAACAAATTCTCAGTCATAATCTTTTGTACCCTCTTTACAGTAAAAAGGGGGCTTATATTTAGGATCATAGGAAGTATCTCCCGTTGGATGCACAAAAAGTTACTTTAGGATATTGCTTGCCATTGGAAAAAATATTTTCGGGCGTTGGATGCAGAAAAAATTTATTTAGAATATAGAGTGTTGTTGGAAAAATACTTCAAGGTGCTGGATGTAAATTAACCCATACATATGTTTATATTTGAGAGAAGGGTCTGGCTAAGCCTTAGAATGTGTTCAAATCAAAATGCTGAATTGCACACTATTACCTACTGATTAGCATTTCAAGTTGTGAAAGCAAAAGGGGTTTTACTGGTTGTTGCAGGTATGGGCGTCGTTGCTGCTGTATCGGCAGATATTAGATGAGATAGAAGCAAATGATTACGACAATTTCACAAAGAGGGCTTATGTAAGCAAAGCCAAGAAATTACTTTTTCTTCCAATTGCTTATGCAAGATCTATGATGCCCCCTCCTCCAAGAAACCTATCTCCTCCAATCAAGACCTAATAGAACGGTCCTACTTCACAAAAACAGTTCTGTACAATCTCTATGGAGGGGGCAACAGCTGCATAATCTGTATATTATAATGCATTATTAACAGCTTGTAATTCATCATCCTCATTTTGTAGATAATAATAATAGTTTGTAAGCTTTTTTTGGGTTTAATTGGGGATAAATCTGAGGGCTCATAGTAGTGGTTGGATCATACGTAAGTAAATTTATAGACCTTGTTTGATATTGTTTTTAATTTTTTTAGAGTAGTCTTATAAAATTGTTTTTCAGAACAAGTTTTGAGGAGAAAAAAACTAAAAATTGTGTGGAACTGAAAAAGAAAAACTAACCACCTCTAAATGAGATAATTATTAGTTTCGGGAAAGCCCAATTTTTTGGGAAAAATATATTTTAAGCAAGAGCGTGAATGTCAAATTAATGGTTCAACATAAATTCTAGTTTCTAGTAAGAGTATTAAATACAAACTTTTGACAAAATAAGCAAAAGAATTGGGGAGTGAGGAGGGAGAAGGGAGATAAGGAGAGAGACACTCGAGGTTGAAAAGAAGAGTGAAATTTATTACTTAGGAGTTTAGTAATTTAAGAGCCCGGTTGAAAATCCGTTTGAAAATAACTTTTACGGAGGTAAGAGGTAAAATATATGTTTTGAAAAATAGATTTTGAGGGGATAACTTTTATGGATTCTAAGGAAAAATTTAGGTTTTGAAAGCTAACTGTGATTGGGAAGTTATTGGCTTTTACAGAGTTCAAGGCAAAAAAGTAAGTAGAAAAGAGGAAAGAGAAAAAAAGAAAAAAAGAGGAAAGAGGAGAAAAGAAAAAAGAGGAAAGCGAGTGTGTGATTTATAAATTTTTTTTTCAAAACTTAGTTTTGTGACAACTTACATTTTGAAAAAATGTAAGTTTTTGAATAAAAACTTAAGTTTTGAGGTAAAACCTATGTTTTTTCTATAAAACCTAGATTTTGAAATGAGTTTCTAAACAAGCTCTAAATAAATGAGGTAGGCCATGGACTTTCTTTTAAAAAAAATGACCGTTGAACTTGGATTTCGAAAACTTATGAGACCCAACATTATATATATATATATATATATATATAATTTTGGTTTTTCATTTTTAAATGAATTTTGGCAAAGTCTCTCCTTTGAAACAAGCAACCCAAAGTTTTAATGAAAAAACATTTAAATACAGAAACCAACAATGATAGGCGACTTTGGCAAAAAAAAAACAATGATAGGCGACCATTATAACATTCAACAAAGCTAACCATAAGGAGAAATTACAATCTCAACAATTGAACAGTAATTCAACAAATAAAGGCTTCATAGGGTAACACTTTCGAATCCAAAATGATATTTCAAATTTTTTGTTTAACATGAAACTTTTTGAACAATTTTCGTACTACCAAAATTCCTATATGCATCAAGTTCTTGTCTAAATAACTTTCACGTTGCCATACAAAAAATAGTTTAGAATTAGAAAAAAATGTCAAAAAATGAAAAAAAAACAAATTAATCTCAAATATAGTTAACCTAATATGTTTTACCAATTATTTCAATGATATCTAATACAAATAAGTTACTTTTAAAGTCTATGAACGAGAAGAAAATATAATCACAATGCAACATAACCCAAAAAACGAAAAAAAACTTCATTTCAAACTGTTAAAGTGATCAACCATCAATCGTGTAAAAAAACGTTTTAAACTCAACCAAAAATCATCTAAAATCCATTTCAAATTCTCATCACAAAAATCCAACAAGAGATAAAAATGATGAATATGTGTAAGGTTATTTACAATTAGATGGGGTAAAATGGGCTTGGCTAGCTAACCTGCCAACCCGCCCCACCTAACCCATAGGTTGGCGGGCCAGCTCACCTAACATGTTTTTTTAAAAGAATTAAAAATATATATTTTATATTCTTTTATCTTTTTTATTTCATTATTTTTACAAAGTATAATAAATAATATATTCAAAAATAGTATAAAATATTTTATTTTTTTATATTAACTTATTGAAAACAATAATACTTATATTTTGTTAAAACTTGAAAAATGTCATTATTGAAAATTTATTGGAGGAAAAAGAATTATGTGATATGCAATACTATGGGGGAAAATTGGGCAAAAAAGGGAAAAAAGGAAGTTTATTTAAAAAAATTTGACAAGTTGGCGGGCATTCAGCGGGCTCGAAATGGAGAAATGCAACTCGTTAATTGGCCAGTCCGCCTACCCAACCCGTTAACTCGAACAGGCCAGCCTGCAGCTCATTGGCTGCCCCACATTCCCAGTTTTGTGTACAATAATAATGATGATAACGGTAATGATGGCCAACGAAAGAGGAAGTGGCTAGAAATGTTGGGTAAACACCGATGAAGGTTAAAAAAATCAATCAAAACGCATGTAAGGTAGGAGAGGGGGACCACAAGTGTAATCTTTCTTATTTTATCTCATTAACTTCATATTAGATCATTATTAAGTCACTTTAGGGCCTTACATAGTTTAAATTGAACAAAGAAGTGAGTTTGAAAATTTCTTTCCAAGTTACTATTTATTTGGTCAATTTTCCAGATTTTTGACCCAACTTTAAAAATTCATAACTAATTCCATAAAAATTGAAACTGAGTGTTTCAAGTCTCTAAATGAAACTTACAACAATCCCTAAAGAGGAAAAATATCATTTTGTCTAGAAACATGCCCAATTGATACAATTTATTGTGTGAAGTTACACTGTTTATATGGTCATTTTTCAATTTTTCAGGTTTTTCTCCTAACTTTGGAAAATCATAATTCCTTGCTTAAAGGTCCAATTCTAGCAAACTTTAGCTTGTTTTAAACATTACCATATGAACTATTTTTTCACCAAGTTCCAGATCAATTGGGATTCATTTACTATTTTTCCTCATAACAAAAATTAAGGAATTGAAAAGGGCATTGGACCCTTTATTTCAAAACTTTTCATTTTCCAAAATTGTTGCCAAACCCTTATACCATTACTAACTTATCCCACAAGCTCATGTATGCATATGTACATAAATACATATCACTAAGCCGAGGTTCAGGATTTACATGAGCTACATAAATATTTACCATATAATATAAGCATATTACATAACTTGGTAAATGAAGCATCATAATGCTTTTTATTCTTTACTCACCTTCTCCTTTCCCTTGCTTGAGCTTGCACCTATGGTTTGTTATTGGAAATGATGAGATTTCAAGGAAATCCCAATAGCAAACAACTCTAACAATATATCTACATACATGATTATCAAATAGAAACAAATATGCCATGTAATAAAACAATAAACCTTACTTTAATCAAGTTTTCCCAAAGCCAAGGCAATCATTGCATAGCTAACACCATACATTCACATAAACAATGTTTCACAAATCAAATGGCTACAACTACATATCAAACATGGTAATTAACAAATATATAAATCAATGTAATGTAGATGTTAAAGTTAGGAGTACTGCTACCTTAGTTTGAACTTTCCTTGAAACTTGAAGGCTTTCTTGTTAACCATTACAAATTGTCTCTTGCATAACTTAATGGCCTACATAATTCACAACACAATGGCTATTAATCCCAAGCCATTTCCAAGTCAAGAAACACCTTGAAACTCCATAAAAAACCTTTGGTAGTTTAAATGTTCTTGAAACCCTTAAACTTGGAAATTCAATTCCAATACTTCCAAAATTATTTTCTCACTTCCACCCTACACAATTTTTCATTCTAAAGCCATTGAAAGCATCAAAATCATGAAAATCACACTCCTCCTACAGGTTCCAGCACTGACCGAAAAACAGAACCTAGGAGGACAAAGTGATTTTTCAAACTTTCATCGCATGTAATGACATATTTTTTATCCCAAAACACTTCTAATGCATTTTTTAGCTCAAAAATAACTCTTCGTCATCAAGTATAAAAATGGACATCACCTCCCCTTAGGGTTTGAGATTCCAAAAATTCATATAACCATCAAACCCAATCAATATATACATCAATCAACTCCTTATCATGTAAGGAGTGATTTGCAACCAACTATTTCCTTTAAATCCCTCGTTTTCTCATTTTCATCATCAAGAACCGTAACTTTCAATTTTGAAAAAGAGAGGTTTGATCAAGAAACTAATCCGATAGAAGTGTAGAAGAGGTTGCAATGATCAAGAATATGTATAAGTGTGGGTGATGGAACCTCTTACCTTGAGATTTCTTGAAGCTTTTCTCTTCTTCCATGGCTTGAATATGGCGTCTTCTCTTCTCTCCAAGGCTGGAAAAATGACGCCTAAATGAGGAGGAGGAAGAGGAATTTGCTTCTTAATTAATCCTTCACAGTTGCCAAGGATGGTTGAGATTGTTTTTTGAAAACTAAGTTTAATCTAATGGTCCCAAATGCTTCCACCACTACACATATGTTTGGCTCTCATTTGGTTACATAAAAGGTGTGTAACTAGTTTCTAGAAACTTGATTACACAAACCAAATGGTTGCCATCCGGTTACAACTTATACCGGTAAAAATAACTTTATTTTAGTAAATTTTTCTGCTTATCTGGGGACATCTTTTATTCCTACCGACAAGCAACTGGGTTTTATGACATTAAAAATTTCTAGAATTTACACTGATACTCTAACCATTTTCCTTTCCTCAGAATACTCCCCGGAATGTCTATAATTAATTTGTGAAGAATACCCAATTTTTCAGGGTTTTTTGGATCTTTTTCCTTTTGATCTGAAAAATCGACTTTATCGTATTTTGAGTAATAGTTTTTTAAAATTCTAGAAATTTCATATTATTTTTCTGTACCTTGAACTCAGATATTTGAGGCCTCATGATACTTCAAATAATTATTTTTCTCTAACTGATCTTTAAAATTTTCTAGACGGAAATCTAGGCCGAATTTGGAAAATTGACTTCCATCATTGCGATCAGTAAATTTTTCTCTATCTTTTGATCAGTAGACTTCCATCATTTCTGATACATTGGTCAACTTTAATCTTTGACTTTGACTTTTGTTCAAATGACCAAAATGCCCTTACTTTTCTTTAAGATTTCAATTTTACCCTTACTTCTTTAAAAATTCTATTTCCATATTTTTCATAAATGACATTTGGGTCATTCCCAGAAGGTCACCCATTTTGCCATTACTCCAGGTTTAGAACACTTAACTGTGAAGTTCTTAAGAAATTCTATCATCAACTTCCTCTTTTTCTGTACTATCTTTGGATCTTAATTCAACCAATAACTATCGATTTGGTATTTATTTCAGATTACAGAAATTTGCGGATATTACAACAAGAGAGCATTTTGTGAAACTGTCAAAAACATGAAATCGGCTGGGTTAAGTTTCAAATGACTTCTTTTAGACGTCGGTTATTCAAATCCTTGAGGTTAGAACACCTTCTAACGTATATAAGTAATTGATGACTAAAGTCTTTCCTTTTCCACTTCCACTTTTCACCGATTGAATATAGACATCGATAATTTAAAACAACCAATGGCTAATCTAGTTAATATTTTAACGGTTTTTCACCTTGTATAAATTAAAATCGACAACTAATCCAATCAATATTTCAATAACTTTTCACATGGTATACATTAATCATTGGTTTTCCAAACAATTGACGACTAAGCTAATGAATATTTAAATGAATTTTCCAAACAATGGCTAATATACATTAGTCATCGGTTGTTTTCCAAACATCTACTCTTTGTATGGGTTTGTCAAACAAAAAGTTCCACATAAATTGGAATTGTGTGGGGTTCAAGTGAATATTTAAAATGACATGTGATACCTGCGACACACAAACTTTAGTAGACTTTATTTACATGCCATTGAGAAATTGGTTCGACGATTTATTTGGGGAAGTGACGAATCCACCAACAAGCCAAGTCTCTTGAATTGTGGCAGCCACATGATCATTGGAGGCGAAAGCTTCAAAGTCCTTGCATGGGCAAAATAAGGCTTTCCTAGCTAAATTGTTAGCCTTCAACTTGATCAACAAACCTGATCAGCCATGGGTGCAAGTCCTACGAGCAAACACCAAATATCACTTTAAAACCAGCAGGACTACATCCCATGTATGGCGGAGAATTGCTAAGGTTTGGCAGGAAACCCAACTCTCGGTCACCAGAGAATGGAGCTTTAATTCAGTTCTGGTTAGATGATTGTCTTTTGCAGATAGATATTATTGAATCTTCTTTGCAGGATAAATTGGCGATCACTGTGGACGACACGGAACCTCTTTCAACATCTGCTTCCTTCAGACACCCTTCAGCAAATTGCGGGCATAACTCCACCACACATCCACAGGCCTTTTAGACAGCTGCTACTGGTGGCTTCAGCTTACCGATTCATGAGCTCTCGTCGAATGCACCCCACAGACATTGGAGCTGGGTTTGACAATGGCCGCCAAGGCCCCAAAAAGTGCAGGTCTTTTCTCTGGCTAGCTGCGAAACATAAGCTGTTAACCAACTCTGAACGGATCCGACGAAGCATATGACAGATAGTGGCGCATGTGTGCAGTGCCAACGTCATCTTGAGGACCTGGATTCTATTTTGAGACACTGCCTTTACTGCTTACAATTATATTGTTGGTCCAGAATTCTTCGAGATCAACATGCCAGTGTTTGCATCATATAGACTTTGACGAAAAGAGCGAAAGGGAAAATAAGAGCTTACAACGACGCAAATGGAGGACAAGATTGTATATTTCGATGGCTGGTCAGGGCACTCAACTACGAACGCCCAATCTGATGCCGAAGCACCGTAAGTAAAGAAAAAATGTGTTGCAGATCTTTGGTACCGTACAAACATGAATAATGTTATTCAATCTAGACCTCTCCTTCAGTATCCATATATCTATAAAGGAGATTTATTATAAGGTCTAAAGAAAGAAGTTATTTATGAAAAGGTTTCAAGAGGTTGTCAATGACAAGTCGAGGAGCACCATTGACAAGTGGAACAGCTGCCATTGACAACTCTTGGGACCAGTGGCGGACTCAGGACCTTGACTCAGGGGGTGCAAACTATTTTTTGAGAAGATAAGTGAGACTTATTTTTAATATCTTTTGAGAAGAATTTGAACAAAAATTCAGTGGGTTCAAAATTAGTAAATGAGTGGGTGCAAAATAAATCACATAGTATTAATATATACCTAATTTTCTAGAAGTCAGGGGGTACAACTGCACCCAGTGAGATGGGTGCAGGTCCGCCTATGCTTGGGACTTTTTCATAAATAACTTCATTCTTTGGGACTTTACAATAAATCTCCCTATTTTTAATTACAATGATATAATTTTTTAATCACTTTTATTATAATATAAATTTATTACAATATATTTTCATTTATTTTTATTTTATTACAATATATTTATTAAAAAGGGTATTGGGTGGAATAACTAAAATATGGTTAGGGCATTTTAGTTCATCACTTCTGTCTCCCTCCAAAACCTCCCAAATGGGAGGGAACAAAAGTGAGGGAGGGAAGGGGAGAAAGAATATTATTTTTATCCCCTACAAAAAATTCAAACCGAATAAATAAGGGGAGGGTCTCATTAAATCGTCAGTGATCACTTCTCTAATCCTCTCTAGCTCTCCTTCTCCTTTTGTCATTCTGGTTTTATACAACTCTCCTTTCCAGCTCTCCAACTCTAATCTCCTTTAGACCTCTCCAGACTCAAGTGCTCCTTCTTCCTTGGTTCTTCCAGCTCTCCATCTCGGTTTTCGTCAATAGCTCACTTGAAAATGATGAACTAACCCCATTTTGAAGATTCTTAAGTGGGAGATTTAAGTTACCCTTCTCCTTTATCGTGAAGACTACACAATCTCGCATTCAAATCATTACACTATGACCCTTTATATAGACTTTTGGATATTATTAACTAAGCGATTCATACTAATCATTTTAATTAACTCATCCTTCTAACAAATTATTAACAATAATGCATATAATAGAAATATTCAACAAGATTAAACCGAAAGATTCTTTCTTTCTTTTTTAATTTTCATCAAATTTCAAAGTAATTGAGGATAACGAACAAGAATATTGGATATGGTTGCGGAAATTGTAAGAAATAAAAGCTGTTATGAAAATAAAAAACGAGATAGGGGGTGAGATGAAGGAGATGATGAAGACAAGAGAAACGAGAGAGCTTTTAGAGAGAAATTGGGAGAATATTTTCATTTACTTTAAACTTACAAGTACATGGTAAAAGCTAACCATTTATAAGCACAAAGTCCCGACTCCAGCTCAAAAGTTACAGCAGATAACTCCATAACTGTACAATACATGTGCAAGTGTAGAATGGTTTTGTTACATCTTGGCTGCAAGTAGGGGTGGGAACAGGCCAGGCCAGGCCAGGCTCCACCCCAAACAGGCCTGGCCTGTTTGGGTGGAAGCTGGCCTGGCCTGGCCTGTGGCCTGTACGCAGGCATATTTTTTGGCCTGAGCCTGGGCCTGTTTTCGACTAAGCCTGGCCTGTGGCCTGTAAAAAAGCCTGTTAAACATAAACACAGGATCTTTGTGACTTGTAAGGGGAAAAAAGCTTCTGCATACATAAGCTTATGCAGATATTTTGAAGCACAACGCTGAACTGCAACAAAAAAGACAATCGAACATTCGCTGGAAGACAAGCGAAATAGAGGCGTTGGAGATAATGCAAGCGAAGAGTATTGATAACCTT
>JANTPZ010008436.1:0-12273 GCA_025593235.1 Vachellia pachyceras
TTTATAATACCATGCAGAGATGTAATAATTGCTCAATAATATGATCTATTTCAAATATTTTAAAAGTATCGATAAGAAAAATATTTATAATCTACAAGTCAAATTTTAGAGCTATATAATTAGCTCGTTTAAAGAGTTTCAGGGCTTATTTGATTGCCGAAGAATGAGAATGAAATGTTGATGGTTATACTATACATATGTCTGATATGAATATGATGTAGAGAATGCTTGAAAAGAATTAATTTTTAATTCAATTAAACAGACCGGGATAGAAAACAATCAATCAGATTCAACCGGATTGCTAGAATAATGTGCTTGTTTGGAAAAGTTTATTTACTTTTTAAAAGTATATGCAACAGTGTTTTTCCGTAAAACGAGATAATCTTCTTCACATATTTATCTTAACTTACGTAAAAGTACTTATTTACCGTGTTTCTAAATAGATATCCCGAAAACAAACGAGTGCAGCATGCGATAAAAGGAAGCGTGTGAGGGCTGGTTCCCTACCGAAAGCTCCAAGAGGAGATCTACGGATCTGCAGCACAAAAGATCAAAAGGCAACAAGTCTTTTCTGGGTTATTGAAGAAGGTAAGGTCGATCCGAGTCAATAATGGGCTTGCTCTGTACAGAATGGTCCAACTCGTACATTTTTTGCATCCTGGACCCTGTCTCCATCTTGCCATTACTGGGTCAAGCCGTTGCTCACTGTCCCGCTCCCAAAAGAAATGCATTTTTTATACGAATTCAATCTCGGTCTTCCGAAACACAGTAAAAAAGTACTTTTACATAAATTGATTTAGTATTTTTGCAAACGCTCAACCATACAAACGAACTGTTTACTAACTACTACCAACTACTACCAAGGTAAAATGTTTGAAGGGTTAATATGACTTTTGATCCATTAAATTTGTATAAATTTTGATTTTGACCCCTATTGTTTTATGAGAATTTAGATATTTAACCATGTTAATTATTAATTTTAAAATTAGAAACCAAAACCAGAACTTATTAAAAATAGGGATGAATTAAGACAATTAAATTTCACCTTTGTAGTTTGATTAGCACCCGTATTATAAGAGGGGACTATGATATATTTATAGTATTTGAGTGAATTTTATTTTATATATTTTCAATAATTTTTGTTTTTGGGCGCTTAAACATGAGTTGCGAAACAAATAGGCTTTCGCCTTTTTTCTCTGCTCTCACCCCTCCGTCATCAGGTTCCAGAATGGGTTCACTTCGCGCCCAGCCTCTGCATTATCCTACTGCTCGGAGAGACGACTCTGTCATCGATGACTTTCACGGCATTAAGATTGCCGATCCTTATAGATGGTACCCACGTCATATTTACTTGTATTTCTTTCTCTAAATAGTTGATCGTTTTGTGAATAATTCTTCCATCTCTCCTAGCGTTTCGCCAAAAACTATCTAACATACATTATGAATGCTATATATGTTCCTCTACTTTCTTTTATTTTCTTCCGATAGAGTTTGAGTTCCCTCGTATTTGTGATTTGCGTGCATTTGTTTGAAAACGTCAAGGTTAATGTCGTCAAGGTATATATTCTTTGCACAGGCTTGAGGATCCTGATGCGGAGGAAGTCAAAGAGTTTGTACAGAAGCAGGTTGAATTGACGGATTCCGTACTCCAGCTATGCGATACTAAGGAGAAGCTTCGTGAAAATATCACAAAACTCTTTGACCATCCTCGCTATAATCCTCCCTTCAGGCGAGCAAATAAGTACTTCTATTTCCATAATACCGGTCTTCAGCCACAAGACGTCCTTTATGTGCAGGTTTGATGGCCTATTTGTGCATTTGGCTTAGTCATTAAGGCCTTTTTCTGGGGCCCCTGTTTAACTCTGACCTTCTTGCATTTCATGTCACGGTCTTCTGTAACTTTTCAGGATACTTTGGAGGGAGAACCGGTGGTTTTGCTTGATCCTAATGTCCTCAGTGAAGACGGAACTGTCTCATTAAACACACTTTCGGTGAGCGAGGATGCAAAATATTTGGCTTATGGCCTTAGCTCAAGTGGTAGTGATTGGGTGACAATAAAGGTAATGCGTATTGAGGACAAGAATGCTGAGCCGGATATTTTATCATGGGTGAGTGTCACAGTTTGTTGCCATAGAAAGGGAGATGGGTATAGAAATACAGCTATTAATACCATGTTTTCAGGTCAAGTTTTCTTCTATAAGCTGGACACACGATAGCAAAGGTTTCTTTTACAGTCGCTATCCAGCTCCCAAGTAAGTGATGTCCTATCCTCACATTTTTTTCAGGAGGTAGGAAACTGAATGTGGGCTAGAGACTTTTACTTTTCACTTCTGTCTGTTAAAATGTGGGAGAATTTAGCAGATAGAAATTAGGGAAGGTAAGACAGAGGAACTTGTCATTCTGACCGCTTGCTATCTGATTGGCAATCATGGTGATGAATTTGCTTTTTCTGGGATGGCATAGTATTTTGTTGTTCCATTAGTATCTTTGTGAATAACTCATCCGTTACGATACTGGTGGGGTTCATTGCGTGCTTAATTGAAAAAAAATGAACTGATGAATATGGTTAATTTACACTGTAGAGATGGAGAAGTGGCGGATGCAGGGACTGAGACAAATGCTAACCTTTATCATGAGCTCTATTATCATTTTTTGGGTACTGATCAATCAGAAGATATCCTTTGCTGGAGGGATCCTGAGAACCCTAAATATATGTTCGAAGCGAGTGTTACTGATGATGGAAAGGTGCATTATATATGCCATTGCTCTAGACATGTGTGACACAATCTATATTTTTTTATATGACTTGAAATAGTAAAGGTTACAGCTATATATTTTTTGCTTTTGTGATGTTTTAGTAAGCTCACATTTAATTGATTGCATAATGGTAGGTTCTTGCTAAACTATCTATGTTTAAATATACGGTTACTTGGTTAGTTTTATGGCTTTGGAAATGAAGGCATGATAGTAGGTGTAATTGGAATTGTCCTTCATCACCCAGAATGGTGTAAAAAAGCTCACAATAGATATCAGATGCATATATTCTCAAATTGTGAGACTGAAGCACTCTTCTTTGTTGGCATTTCAGTATGTCCTTCTTTATATTGAAGAAGGGTGTGATCCAGTTAACAAACTTTACTACTGCGACATGACTGCTAGTGCTCTTCCCAGTGGGCTGGTGAGTTGTAGGAATGAAAATGCCCTACTCTCATTTGTCAAGCTTATTGATAATTTTGATGCCCAGTATCAAGCCATTGCAAACGATGACAGTGTATTTACTTTTTTGACAAATAAAGATGCTTCAAAATATAAACTAGTTCGAGTTGATTTGAAAGAACCGACAGTATGGACTGATGTTCTCCCAGAATCTGAAAGAGATGTACTTGAGTCAGCATGTGCTGTAAATGGTAACCAAATGATTGTGAGCTACTTGAGTGATGTGAAGTATGTTCTGCAAGTGAGAGACTTAAAAACAGGCTCCTTGTACCATCAATTGCCGATTGACATTGGCACAGTTTCTGGAATTTCTGCACGGCGGGAAGATAGTGTGGTTTTCATAGGCTTCACAAGCTTTTTAACTCCTGGTATCATATATCAATGCAATTTGGAAAACGAGGTTCCTCATATGAAGATATTTCGTGAAATTGTTGTCCCTGGGTTTGACCGATCTGAGTATCATGTCAACCAGGTAAAAGAATCGTCCCCATGCGCACACACATATATGCTTTTATTTTGTTTCCAGCTTCAAATCAATTATTAGGTTCTTTGAATATTTCATTATTCTGCACGTATTGAGGCACTGCTATCTTATGAAATTTGCTTCTTGCTGTTACTGTTAAAAATTTTGACGTTACATGCATGCATTTCAGGTTTTTGTGCTCAGCAAGGATGATTCGAAGATCCCAGTTTTCGTTGTTGCCAGAAAAAATATTGTTTTGGATGGCTCACAACCTTGTTTATTGTATGGATATGGCGGCTTTAACATCAGCCTCACTCCATCTTTTAGCGTCAGTCGCATTGTGCTCACAAGACATCTGGGTGCTGTTTTCTGCATAGCTAATATACGTGGTGGTGGAGAGTACGGGGAGGAATGGCACAAAGCAGGCTCTCTTGCTAAAAAGCAGAATTGTTTTGATGATTTCATTTCTGCAGCTGAATACCTTGTATCTGCTGGTTATACTCAACCCAAGAAGTTATGCATTGAAGGTGGAAGCAATGGTGGACTTCTAGTAGGCGCTTGCATAAATCAGGTCTAACTCATTTGCCGTCTTCCTCCCTTTTTCCCAGTTGTCCTATTCCTATTCTTGGGGTTTGCACCTAGGATCTTTAGTTTCGATCTTATCATTCAGCCTGTGCAAGTCACTTTCATTGAGCCCTCCATTTATGTTAGTTTTGATCCCCCCTCCCAAATCCAGAGACCTGATCTTTTTGGCTGCGCATTGGCACACGTGGGAGTTATGGACATGCTGCGATTTCACAAGTTCACCATAGGTTAGTTTGGATCTGTTGTGCCTGGTAGTTCTTTTTAACGCATGTCACATATTGATGTATTATTGTTACAGGTCATGCTTGGACCTCCGATTATGGATGCTCAGACAAAGAGGAAGAGTTTCACTGGCTTGTCAAGTAAGTTTTATTCTATCATGACATGTCTAGATCTTGTTAGTAACAAGTTGTTACATAAATGAGCTAAATATTTAGGCGACCGACCTTGCTGCCATACCTGAGCTTTTGGCATTTAACCGAGTCATTATTTTTTACTTTGATGTATAATGTATTTAATCTTTAACCCTGCATTTCAGGTACTCGCCATTGCATAATGTGCGGAGACCTTGGGAAGAGAATCCTGAAGAGTCAATTCAGTACCCATCAACCATGCTGTTGACAGCTGATCATGATGATCGTGTTGTACCATTACACTCTTTGAAGCTGCTGGCGGTAAGTCTTCATCTACTTATGCTTAACATTGAAGGTAATGTTGCAAGTTTCGAAATAGTTATAATAAACTCTACCCAAACTAACGATTTTCTTAATACGTCGTGTTATCATCAGACTATGCAGCATGTTCTATGTACGAGTCTAGAAAAAAGTCCCCAGACAAACCCTATAATAGGTCGCATTGAATGTAAGGCCGGACATGGGGCAGGCCGACCAACGCAGAAAATGGTAACAAATTATGATTCGAGTTTGGCTTTACTTTCTCTCCCGTATTGTTCCATTTTAAGTTGACAAGCTGAGTACGTTATCCTCAGATTGACGAGGCTGCTGACCGCTACGCTTTCATGGCAAAAATGTTAGACGCGCACTGGACTGACTAGTGGCCTATGACCAGACAGGAGTTATATAGCATACAATCGGGTTCGCCAGGGATTCATTTTCTAGATCTATGTATCTTCCGAACCACAGATGGGGACCACTAGAGTGGTGCTCACTAAAAGGAGTCAAGGAGTTTTTATGTATATTTAATTCTCTACACTATGCGCCCTCCAAAAAAAACATTAAGCCCTGCGGAAAAAACTTTCGGAGGACGTTTCATTCTCGGAGGAGTTTCTAGGAAAATATGTGGCTTTTATTGCACGTTTTGTCGTAAACACGAATTTAATAGAAATTCATTTCTTTTTCCGAATAAACAAATTCTTACGATATTTATTTACAGTCGTTTTGGGTAGCGGGCCAAATAGTTCGGACATTGTTTTCAAAATAAAAGAGATTTTTCAACGCATGTCATGAGCCAACAGTGAGAATCGCACAAGCTTCTAGGGCTATACATCCAACAAAAGGAGGCCTAGACATAATGTGCCTTTTCTAATGCAAATTTGCTGCGAACTGAGCAAAAGGTAGGCATATTGATTTTCGAATGACTTGAGGATCTGCTAGTTGCTCTATTGTGAATAACCGACCAAAATACTAGTCAGTCTCATCAAACGGTAACAATACTCTGTAAAGTTTGCTAAATAATAATTACACCGACATATAATAACACAATTTCATTCTTACCAATCGAAACCCTGGTTTGTTGAATGAAACCAATCAAAGGACACAGTTTGTGGGTGTCTGTTATCTGAATGACGTTCCAATCAGCAATGCGCTAGTTTCGTCCCTTGAACCGTAAGACAAGTACAGAATACAGAAACTAAGGAAGAAAACTGTCCATTTTGACATTTGTGACATCAAGCTGTAAAATTTCAGCCCTACAGCCCAAAAGTGATCCAATGCTGCAACACAGCGCATAAAAGTATAACGCAGGCTGTATGGGATTTTCTGTCCAAGTCTTCAATGTAAATCTTGAGAGAGCTGAAATGGATGAAGACATACCTAGGATGGGTGCGTCCAAGATCTCCATGAACAAATTCCTTGATGTAGGTCCCAGCCTGCAATCAAACATTAGTTAAACTTCAGTATCATGATTTTCCCTGTACAGAGAGAGAAACTTTTAAATAAACTAGGCCGAAAAGATTGGACCCTCTCTCGAGACCATTCTTTTCAACCAAATGAAGTACTCAACTTTTTAAAAGAATGTCTCCCACATTTTTGCACCATGGACCAATAAAAACCAGATAATTATAAGCCGGTTCAGCTTAGTTAACACTGTTGTACTCCATGAAGAGAATACCTGTGTGCACAAATGCAAAAGAAAATACTGGGAACTTCCAGCAACCGTTTCTATTTTCATCCTGAAATTTGAGAATACGGAAAGTTTAGTTAAGTAGTTGCAATGTAGCACTGATCATGTTGATGCCATACAAAACATAAAAGGATTATACCAGTGAATAATCTTTTCACGCTCCAAAGGACTACGACGATGTAACACTCTTATTGGTGTCCTCTGCAATATTTTCTGCACGAACGAGACATATTCCTTAGCCAAAGCTACACCAAATAATCGAAAGGAGCTGAGAACGTTTAATCAAGTGTTCGAACTTCTCATTTGATAGTCACTCTCGGCAATTTTTGCTTGAGAACAACATACCTAAAACAGGACAGGGTGCTCATGTTATCCCGTTTATTATGGATGACATTCTTAATCTTATTCTAATTTGAAGACCACCACATTTGGGATTGATTTTCTTCCCCTCCAATCTGCAAGTTAGCAACTCTCTCTGTCTCTCTCATCAGCCATGTCAACCCCACTACATGGACTACCCCTCGACCCCTAGGATGTCCCCGCAGAAGCAAAATGCATCCTTTATTACAAGACTTCCATACTCTCTCTCTTCTCATTGTCTACCCCACCCAACACTGCCTCCTCCTCCATGCACCATCTCCTCCATTTCACCCTTCATTAGCTGTAAGTGTAACACTTCCTTTAGATCCTTTACTTGCCTTACCAATAGCCAATGTTTGATGCCAAGCAACTCTACTAGTCTCCTTGGTGCCAAGATTACCCCTTACTGACCTGGCATGGTTCTTCGCCATGACCCCATCTATCTTGGTAGAAGACGCCCAAATTAGTTCAAAGAAGCCAAAATGAAGAAGCCTCTCCACTAGTTATAATTCCATATAGTTGCATAGGTGGACTAGAGAACTTCCATTTTAAATGTAGGTCTCCATTTTTTTTGGCCATATTATATATTATTGATTGTTTTGTTCCTTAATATTTTTCAATATGCGAACTATACCAATTTAATTACAACCAATTCAAGCATGGTCACCCAATCAATGAACCTTGAGCCAATATTTATAATAATTCAACTAGTTTGACTTTCATAACATTGAGATATACCCTAGCAACAACAACAACAAAGCCTTTTCCCACTAAATGGGGTCGGCTACATGAATCACACGCCACTATTGTACTCTATCGTAGACCATATTCTTGGATAGATTGTTAACCAAAAAACTCTTTACAACCTCCTTAAGAGTGTGCTTAGGTCTCCCTCCACCCTTTTTAGTGAACTCCACGTTGTTTAATCCACCTTTCTTACTAGTGCCTTTAATTGTCTTCTCTGAACATGTCCAAACTACATCAAACAATTTTTTACCATTTTCTCCTCAATAGCTACCGCTCCAATCGTCCACAAATTTGATCATCATGAATCCTGTCCATTCTAGTATGACCACGCATCTATCTTAACATCATCTTAGTCACACATACTTTATAATCATGTCCCTTTAAAGCCTAATATTCACTACCATATAACATTGTTGGCCTTACAACCGTACGATAAAACTTTCTTTTTACTATATTACGAACTTTTTTATCACAAATAATTCCAGTAGCCTGCCTCCATTTACATCACCTAACTTGAATTCTATGATTAATATCACCATCAATTTCACCATCTTGTTGTATAATTGATCTCATATATCTAAACTGTCACTTGTGGAATGGTTTAATCCCCCAATATCACCTCCAAATCACTTCTAACTCATCTTTTATTAAATTTACAATACATATATTCTGACTTGCTCCTACTCAGACGAAATCCTTTTGGCCCCAAAACCTTTTTCCAAATCTCAAGTTTAGAGCTAATGCCTTCACTTGATTCGACTGAAAGAACTATATCGGTAAAAAGCATGCATTTAGAGATCTCTTCTTTGATAAACTCAGTTAGAACATCTAGTATTAGATTAAATAAGTGGGACCTTAGTTAAGGTAGCAGTACAGTCAGCCCCCGTAACAAACCATATAAATTCTAGAGCCAACAAAGTTGGATGGTCTTGATTCTCCATCATGCAGAAGTTGTTTATAAGACAAGTTAACATTATATTGAACCCGTCAGACAAATTAGTCATCACTCACTTGAATATTGATCAAAAGCAAACCAGTAATAAGAACTGCAATGGCATGATGTTCGCCGGTGCACAAAACAGAACCAGCAAGTCTCAATCAAATTTCCACATTTGCTTGCCTGGATACACTACTCCTTTAATGTAAATTTGATGGTGAATACTAAACTGCATAAAAACTCACCAAATCCTTGAGTGAAGACAAAGATTGCAAATCTTCATCATTCAGAGGACGAGAAATCCACACTAGAGCAGCATATTGCTTCTGTGTAATTAAAAAATATTGTGGTAATTGAAATCTTAGAAAGGCAGGATATAGAATGATACATGGAAACCATAAAACATGGATTATAACTGATATCCAATTAGAAGAACACTGCAAGACCTGTTTCTCTGCCTCTCCTTCACGCATAAGATCCCAACCATGGCTGCCAACCAACTTCAGATTTTTCACGCCAACCTACAGGAGCATTTGTTATATAATATCCGGTAACAATTAAAACAATTGGCATATTAACATACACCAAAAATAGAACTACAATATTACCAATTTATTTTCCAGGTCATTTATCAATTTCTCTATATCCTTCACAAAAAGATCAGATGGGACAAGCCGTGCATTTTGCACCTCAACAAGAAACGGCCTGCCTGGACCCAACATACGGACCTGGATGAATAGTTACAGGTCAGAGACATGGAAGTTCATTCATCATAACAGTTAGAAAGGATAGCAAATGCAACCGATCTCTAGTACATCAATATCTTCTCTGCCAGCAGCATGAAACTTGTAGCTATCACCACGGCACTTTTGAAAGATGTTCCCCCCAATTAGTTCCTGAAAAATAGGCACACATCATCAGCTTCCCCAATCAAAAGGAAGGAACGCAACAACTATTTGCCAGGTTAAGCAGTACCTCAACAGATGCTTCCCCCATTCTTTCATCATCAATGATCCAGCGTGTTTGGCTCACATTCCGTGAATACTGCCATGGAAGTAATACCATCAATTTCAACTTGCCAAAGTAATTAAGTCCAGCCTTGGCCTATCCTTTGCTTAAAAAGGCCCCATTTCATCCACACATGATTTTTGAAAATACAAATCTTCCACACATAATATGTAGCAAGTCGTAAAGAAAAAAGGAGGGTACTAACTGCTTGATTACCTTCAGGTATCTTCCACCAAAATAGATAGGTGACCTGTAGCAATAGACTGTAAAATGGCAGGGTTCTACTACCTAGAAAGAAAGAAAAGTTAGTGTGAAGTACTATATAATCTTAGACATAAACAAATAAGGCCAGCCATCAAAGGCCCAGAATATCCTTTTACCAGGAAATACAGTAAAAACACAATTCCCTCAATAATCTCACAATGAACCCACCCTATAAGTCAGCAAGTAATATGGTACAATTCAATGGGAAACAATGAAGCTAACATAAAATTATCATTCACACACAGTAAACCAAATTCACAAAGATTTAGCCGTAACAAAGGAACAAATTTGAGATACCTTTTCTAGAAACAGTCCACAGGACTCATCTTCTAGCAAACTGTCGAAAGGCTTTTCTCCAACTAGATTGGATTCAACTTTAAAAGAGCCTGCACATTCAATGTGAGGAACCATGGAATCATAGGGGACACCCACTCTATTGTCCACACCTACAAGTAATCCAAGCATATGTTGATCTTGAAGAATAGCTAAAGCAAAACAAAATTGAGGATTCTTATGAACCCTAGACGACAACATCAAACCATAAATGAAATTAAATAGGGCCATGAAAATTTATGGGTATTTAAGTGGGATAGAGAACCCTCCCTATAAAATTTGTTATTGAGGCAGGTGAGTTAATCCAATTAAATACCCATAAAGCATTCCATACTACTCAAAATGAGACTTACCTTAGTCTCCACCATTTCACCCCTTTGGAGAGTCCACGTCTAAGTAGCTATATTCTCTGACTCATTAATTAATGACACTTTGCTCAACTTTCTTGATGGTTAGAAACCCCCAACTCTTTACCTAGTGATACTTCACTCAATTTTCTTGCCAGTTGGAACCTGTCATAGGTAGGCCCTTCCAAAAGGGTCAACTACTAGGTTCTATATCAATATGGGTAACCTTCTTCTAAAAGCTGACTATTGAGGGGAAGAGACCAATCTGCTTAAATACTTCAGTGTATCTTATATTACTACTCAATTTGGGACTCACACATCTCATAATACCTTAGTCTCCATCAATAACTAGGTGAAAATAATCTACCAACTTTTCTAGTCAAATGTCAAGAGTTACGCACCAGAACGTACTCCGCAGTCATATTGCATGGGTGCACAGACTCACACACACACACACAATAAATACACAAACATTATATCTTAGTCTTTGAGATAAAAATTCAAATCCACAAATGTTTACGCTCAAACCTGATCAACAAGTAAAATGTCTTAGTCTTATTCTTTCTCTCAACATTATATCTTATATAATTCTATACCTCACAAATAAATAGGATTTACACAGACTGCTCATGATTCTCAGCAACAGGAATTACACCCTAAGTCCCTATTAGTGCTACTAGTTGAGGCCTAAATTCGAATGTGGCTGTGGCCTCAATTGTGTCAATAAAATGCAATTAGAAATACTATCAAATGTTCACAGTAGCTCACTTTAACAAAGGATTGTTTGGGATGGCACAAAAATAAACCAAGGGAAACCAATAATTAAGAAGACCCTGGAGAAAACCCCATTATCTCAAAATGAAATAATCATCAGCACAAACGACAAACATTTGATGTTTGGATAATCATTTAAAAATAAAAACAGGATGGCAGTAAATTCTGACATGCCTGTTTTTATTCTCTTGCAACTCTTATCACCATCTGAACACTTTCTGGCCTCTTTTGATGAGTTAGTGTGACTATATGTCAAACGGATACGGATGGAGTTCATACTTGATTTACAGCCCTGAAAAACTTCAATTCTGTGAAAGATTATTGAAAGAAACATAACTCCTATATGGAAAAAACAGTAATCATTTCCTTGCCAATACTAAAGTTATTGAGGATAGGATGTTCAAAAAATAACGCATAAAACCTAATTCTGGTATTTCAGCAAAGAAATGGAATACATAATAATTCACTTACAAGAAGATTTTCAAGAGGACAAACTATTGAAAATTTTAATGCGTCCTTTGTAGACACACATCCAAAATGTAACTTTTCTTGGAACCATGGCTCAGCTCCATATTTCGTTCTCATGTATGACCTACAAAAGTTTAACAAGAAAAATTACTTCCATTCATATTGAACATGTAAGTAGATAGCAGTTTGACCAAACGTAGAGTATGCTTTGGGAGAGCAAAGAATGACTATTTCTTTTTCCTGCATAATGTTCATCAGCATGAATAGACTCTCACTGAATTGCATTATCATTTTCAACAATGACAGGTGGTGCTGAAACTTCAAGGGAAAAGCTATCAATCTGATGGCCATCTTCCCTAACCATGTCAGCAATTAAGACAGCCATAGCATCAGGAGTATTCTTGTTCAAT
>JANTPZ010008437.1:0-10677 GCA_025593235.1 Vachellia pachyceras
AAAAAAAAAAACTTCAGTGATTCCTTATTGTAAACAATTATTTGTGCTTTAGTGTCTGCTCCATTACTTCCGAGAAATAATAATTTGAGACGTTAGTATCCATACTTTGAGCCAGAAGAATCTTGCGAGCGCTCCATATCTTTCCAGTAATCTTGTTTATCCATATCTTCAGGCACTTTGTTTTTCTGGCCTTAAAGTGTCTAAAGGAAAATATATTCTTTTCATTTTTTAATTGGATCTTATTCTTGGAGCAATTTGCTATTTTTTTCTGCAAATAATAATATTACCTTGAGATCCAGCATAGGCTTTTAGCCGATGATAGTACCATGTAATAGTAGTCAAAGTTTGACACCTGTTTCAACCTTTTTAAGTTCATTTCTAACAAATAGACACTTTGTTCATAATGATTGAGATCTTGAGTATTTTCATAAATAATTGATGGGGAATTAGACCTTTTCCTGATAGTTTGCTGAATGCTGATAGTAGACAATAGTTAATAGTCCCTCCTTGGAAAATACTCTAAAAGTCAAATTTTGGGCAGGGAGATATCAGTTAGAGTCCAAGGTCGTGTCTCAGTAACAGTCATTGAGAAATCATATAGTTCTGAGAAGATGATACTTGAAGGTTCACTTAGCCTAGAGGGGCGGGAGGCAGAGGCTGTTTTCTCTTTCAAAACTCCCAGAGGTGATGTGGAGTATGACTTCTCATCATGTAAGTCAATAAGCATCAAGACTAAAGACAATTTTGATAATTTGTCGATATCAACTAGCAACTTCTCCGAGAGGAACCTCCAGTCACCTTTGCCGCAGACACCCGACGCTACTCCAAGAGACATTGCTGCAACCAAATTGCAGAAAGTTTACAAAAGTTTCAGAACAAGGAGGCAACTAGCAGATTGTGCAGTTCTTGCAGAGCAGAGATGGTTAGTATTTATCACATTTGTTTTTGTCCTCTCAAATAAACACCAATATATGTGTGTTTATTGTGTGCACGTATATATATATATATATAGATATGTACATTAATAAAACAACACACATTAGCTTTCTTATTCTCCTTGATTTGAGCCTATTGTTTTAAAATTTTATCTCCACTTACACGGTTGGTGGTAGAATTTATAGTATTAGTAATAAAGTAACATTAACTTGTTGCATTTTCGGATGTTAGGGTTTTTACTTGGAATGATCTCAAAATAATGCAATTAACTGTCTATTTTTAAGTTAAGATTAAAAAAAGTTCAATTATGCAAAGACTCCATCAACTTTGTCATGTGTAAATAACCTTTCTAATCTTTCCATGGACTTTTATATTTATGTGGATAGATAATGTGTATATTACTCCCTATATTTATAAATATAAGATCTAGTTTATAGTACAATTGAACTACAAATGACTTCTTATATTTAAGATCAAAAGGAGTATTAGTTTTATCAATTATCAATTTGTAAATGACTTCAAGTTAAAGGGATTTTATTTACTATAATTCAAAGTTTGAATGGGTTTATCTACGTAGATTTAAAATTTTCAGGAGGTTTATCAAGTTTAAAAAATTTAGGAAGTTATTTGTACATGAGTCTATGTTTAAGAAAGCTTTCTGTAATTTAACCCAAAATAATTTTTTGAAACCGAATAGTCCGATATTTTTCACTTACTCGGTGTGTCCAGTTTGTTACAAATACTTGTAAAACACTTACAGGTGGAGAGTGTTGGATTTCACTGAGCTAAGGCGGAGTTCCATATCATTTTTTGACTTCGAGAAGCCAGAGACGGCTCTTTCCCGTTGGTCAAGGGCAAGAACTAGAGCTGCCAAAGTAAGTTGTAAATCATGACGCGTACTTTATTATTATGTAAATAATGTTCTCGTTTGCGTTTTAAGAGCTGCTGAGAGTCTCTTTAATATTGGTTGGCAGGTCGGGAAGGGGCTATCAAAGGATAAGAGGGCTCGTAAACTTGCTTTACAGCACTGGCTAGAGGCAGTAAGTCTCTCTCGCAACTAAAGCGGTGCAATAAAGTAATTAAAATCTGAGTTTTTCTAACTATTTTCCACTCGTTCGATAACAGATTGATCCTCGGCATCGTTACGGCCATAATCTTCAATTTTATTATGCCAGATGGCTCCGTTGTAACAGCGATCAGCCTTTCTTTTATTGGTAAGCTTGCATTGGTCCCGAATTGGTCCCGAGAGACCAGAGTAAACGATCATACTAAATGATTGATGTGGATTAATTAACCTTCGAAATGTAGGCTTGATGTTGGGCCAGGCAGGGAAATCAATCATGACAGATGCCCGAGGTCAAAGCTTCAACAGCAGTGCATCAAATATCTGGGTCCAGTAAGTTCTCTAACTTTTCTTGTCCCTTTGACATTTCTAATAATTTAAAGTTAAACTGTTTTATTGAGAATAGTAATCTCATGTAGCCCAGTAGGAGGGAGAGGAATTGGTCATGTGTACTATTTTGTGAAAAGGCCAGAGTTCATGAATTTAGAGTAAAATCCCAGAACTTGTGGGTAGCTCAACTGTCAAGCAGCATGGTAACACAATTTTTAATGTTTTTCTTGTCCAGGTCGAAAGGAAGGCTTATGAAGTGGCAATAGAGAACGGGCGACTCTTCTACAAGCAGAGTGGGGAGCTTGTTGAAACTCCAGAAGATGCTAAGTGGATTTTTGTGCTCAGCACATCCAAATGTTTATATGTTGGACGGAAGATTAAGGGAAACTTCCAACATTCAAGCTTCCTGGCAGGGGGAACCACGTTGTCTGCCGGAAGATTGATGGTGGTAGGTGGTGTCATCAAGGTATCCGGAATAAGATTGATTCCCTTCCTTTTTAACTGTTCGTTATACTGACATCAATCTTTCCTCACTGCAAAGGCTGTTTGGGCTCACAGTGGTCATTACCTTCCGACAGAAGAAAATTTTCAGGAATTCCTATCATTCCTCACGATCACGAAACACGGAGTGGATCTTACAGATGTAGAGGTAAAACATGCGAGACCTTGTTTCTTTTTAAGATATCTTCTGCCACAAGCAATGCAGAGACTTTATATATATGGCTGCTGACCTTTGGCAACACCGTTCTTCATTAGATGTAAAGAAAAAGATACTCCAACATAATGCAGGGAAACAATTTAAGGCAAGTTTCTCACTTCCTTCTATTACGTTAAACCCAGGAAAACCCTAGAGAAGAAGAAATGACCAGAGAGGAAAAGGATCTCATCTCCCGAGGCAATTCTTCAGCGTCAGAATTATCTCATGACGGTGATCTAGGAAGTTCTGGCACATCAGCTAAAATGACATCTGACTTGAGAAATGAGGATTCTAATGCCAAGTCTAACTCTCATCTGCTCTCTTCAAGGTTGTCTAAAGAACTAAGGTCAAAATTATCCACACTGGAAATACCAAGACGAGACAATGTGTCAGACATTTTTGGGAGGCAATCATATCCGTTAAGTGTTTACTCTTTGGCTCCAGATTCGTTATCAGATGGTTATGAGACAGCAGAAGAATCATATATTGATGAGTCAGAATTCATGGTTTCAAAATCGAACGTGTTTATTGAAGATCAAGGAAAGGATGATAATGATCCCATTCCGAGAGAGAAAATCATGAAGAGGATAGATTCACACAAATCCATGAAGTCATATCAGTTGGCCCAGCAATTATCTACCAAGTGGACAACAGGTGCTGGCCCAAGGATTGGTTGCATGAGAGACTACCCTTCAGAGCTACAGTTTCGAATTCTGGAACATCAAAACTTGTCTCCAAGGACTAGATCTCTTTCTCCATCTCCATTTCCCAGGGTCCCATCAATCTCTCGTTTCGCCCAGAAACCGTAGTCTTATTCACTCTAGCCGATCATTTTCTCCTGATAGGATTAGTGTTTCGTACAGCAAGCCTACTAACTGACATTTTACTGTTGAAGGTCAAACTGAGTGGTCCTGTTTTGTAGGTCGTGTAGTGTGTTCACAAGAACCAGAAGAATTTTGCAAGCTCTGGTTCCCAATGGAAAAAGAGAAAGAAGGCTTAATTCGTGTAGACCAATGAACTAGCAAGACAATTGTGCTGAAACTTTCTAAGAGGGTGGTTGACCCCTTTTGGTGCAAAAAGATGTGTATGCAAGGAAGGCGTATTATGATCATTTGTAAAGGATGGATTACTGATCCGTCCAATCAGTATATTTGGGCATGCATCAACATAAAATCCAAGCTTAGGGTAGAATTCCCATGGTATTACGTCTTACTATACAAGATGTTGTCATACGTTATATCTACTAAAAAAAGAAGAAGAAATTAGTTTACTTGATACAACAACAATTATCTACCAATGCAAGCAAGCTTCTCTCCCAAATTATCTACAAATGAATGGCGTTCTCTAGATGAACGGAAATAAGGCATATTCAGCATAGAAAAGATTCCAGATGAATCGATAGAACCCCGAAATTGCCTCCTGCAGCATAGAATCGGACATTTTAGGAAAAAGAGAAGAAAGTACTATAAAGTACCAGTAAAAATGGTCTTCAAAACTGCCAAACAGAATAAAAACATGCAAAACAAAAGTTGGGTTGCATGCTAAGGTTTGAATCAATAAGGTCGAGCAGAAAAAGTAGTAATTAATTTTTGTATTGACACAATCTTGGGTTTTATATAGACCCATAAAATATGAAAAAACCAGAACTTGCAATGCAAGCAAAATCAAACGAATCCCCTAATCCACAGACATAATCCTTTGTTCAAAACATATGTAGTCTGTATGATGTGTCAAACTCAGCATGACACATCAAACTGTCAATTGAACTGTTCCTTTGGTCCCAAGGTGCTTGAAAATTTGAGCAGGCAATTAAGTTAATATTGAATTTGTAACTTTGAATTGAGGTTTGGGATATGCGGTGAATGTACAGTTTAATATAACCTGAATTCATGATGCCACAAAAAGATGGAGAAAAAGATTCAGATTCCGTAACTTTTACAGCTTCATTCTTCAAGTGTGTTGGAATAAAATGATGAAACTACTGAAAAAGCAACGGCAATTACTTTCAAGGAAAACGAAGAAAGGTGTTACCTTGGTATAATTAGCTTGTTCTAATGCCCGAGTCTGAAATATAAGGAAAATAAAAAATCTGTTACGGCAATTCAACAATTTCAAATATTCAGTTGTGATCACATGCCAAAGTCTACCACGCTTTAAGAACTTAACATACTCATAAATATGTCCAGTTGAATATTCACAATATCAAATATGGTATTTGGTAACCAAATTCTATAAACAAATATTTAAAGAGGGAAAAAAAGAAGCAGCGCATTTTGTTTGGAATATAGAACAATTAAAAAAGGAATACGAAATTATAAAATAAAAGGAAGAGTAAAATCATGAATATAAAATAAAAAGAAACGGCATGAAGCATGTATGAAAATCCACCTGGACAGTAATGATAGCCACAGAAGTTATCAACCCAAAGAAACAAACCTGAAAAATCAAGCTTGATGCAAAAAAAATATGAGCTGGTATCAGCAACCAGCGCCTGAAAGCCTGTAAACAAGTGCCAGAATTTACATATAATTTTGTTTTTGTGGAAGACAATATAAAGAACTTAATGTAAGTGAACAGCAAATAACATGAGTTTGTATTCACCTGTGGTAAATAAATTGCTGCCAGTATTGAAACGATATAGTTCAACAGCAAAATTCCAGAACCGAGGAAAGCAATATTCCTAACTCCTAGTTTAGTCGCTAAGGTTGAGATCTGATACCTAAAATAGTTATTACATTCAATCCATCATTAGATGAGGGTTGAAATCACTTTAAATACACTCACATGCATGCACACCTAATACAATCTATATATAATATATAAATTCTAACAAGTCAACCTACTAATGAGTCATGAACAGTGTGACTCATTGTCAAATGCAACGCACAGGACCCATCACAGTTCAAAGAAAATGCTGTTTTACAGAAAACTGAAAAAAGCACTGTATCTACAACTCAGCTAATCGAGGTAAATAGATTATAGATCTGCAGCATCAGTCCAACTTTATCTGAAAACTTACTTGCGATCCCCCTCAACATCTGGAAGATCTTTTGTTATAGCAATTACCAGTGCAAACAATGTCACAAAGGTTGTGATGAAAGCCACAGGGGAGCTGCAGGGAGAGACACATGAATATAAACATGATACGTTATCAAAATATAAATTGCAATAATGAAAACAAAATTAAATGAAAATCTAATGTCATCCTGAACTTTATTTGCATAATAGGGAACATAGTTTTACTTGGAGAACACAATAGACTGACTCAACCATTTCAAGGTGGAGCCTTTCGTAGTTGGTATCTTCACATTAAGGGAATATAACCTTCACAGTTTCTTCTTTTATCTTTTAACCTTTTTTTTATTGGAACACCATAAATTCATAACTACTGTAGTATCCAGAAACCCTATGTTTGAACATCAGGCACCTGCAACCTATATTGTTCACATTACCCAGTTACAAATGTTAAACTCTAACGAACCTCCACTGAAAGGTAAGTCCAAGAGCAGCTCTAGTAGCATAATACACACCAAAGTTAAGAAGAAAACCCCGTACCTGCACATGCTGCTTCTGTCAATCTTTGTACAATAGTATGAACTTGTGAGCATACAAATCATATGAAAGAAATTGAATTCAACTAAAAGATTTGCAACTAAATCAAGTAGATTTGCAACTATATCAGTAGAATCCATTTCAAGAAAAATCAATAAATCAACCCTTAGTACATGCAAATATTGAGGGGAAAGGAGAATAATTCTTACAGTGGCAATAATAAGAAATGCAGCCACAGGAAACCTTTTCATTCTAAAAGGAGGAACAGAGTAAATGGTGCCAAGAAGAAGGCCAAGAGTGTAAAGAGAAAAAATAAAAGGCCCAAAGTTCAATCCAACTATCAACAACCCTGCAGCAGCAAAAAATATCACCAAGAACCATGCAGATTGAACTGAAAGATCTCCTGCGGCTATAGGTAAATAGGGTTTGTTTACCCTGAAAACAGACATAAAGCTAACTTAGATTCCTTTGGCAAGGAGAAAAGTCAGTTAGCAACATTAAAAGGTCCAAATCCAAGAAAGGGAATCTCAAAATGCAACTGTTCTGGAGTTGATGCAACTTTAAAAGATACATTGCAACTTGAGAATGAATAAGCAATGATCAGGAAATAAATAGATAGGAAGAGGACAAACTGTATAAGTCTGCATCATACTTGTCAATACTAATGTCATAAATTTGATTGATGCCAACTATATAACCATTCCCACATATTAAGGCAAAAAGACCCGAGAATGCCCTGAGCAAAAGTGACCACTTTATCAGATTTGAATTCTCGATCAATGCTCTTGCCACCAAAGAACTGTAGGTACAAAAAGGGGAAATGAACATAAGTATGCTTGGCCTGAAGTAGCCAAAAAATCAAAAAAAGGGGGGAAAACATTAGCATCAAGGTTTGGTGTTACTCACACAGAACCTAATGCTGTGCCGCGTATAGTATGGGGTCGTAAAAATCTCCAACATGCATCTTTGAGAGCCAAAACTCTGTCTACAATTGGATGATCAGGCTTAGCAGCTCCAGCTTGACTGCAGGCCTGGGAGCATTCGGTTCAATTAAAGTGATACAACAGATTCATTAGAGAACGGTGACAAAACAAACTCCAGTTACATATAACAAAATCAAACTCATGAAAAATCAGTTCATTGAAACAAATACAAACATTTACAAGCTAAGGGCAAGTTGAACAACATAAATAAGTTCTTAAGATGAACACTTACGTGCTTTGTTATATTAAATTCATCAATTTCTTCAAAATGTATTAAAAAACCACGGGAAATATAAATATATGCTTATTGACAGCACTCAGGATAAGTATGCAAGTGACAATCTTAAATTCACTAACAATATAGATGTCCCCAAATTATTTCTCAGTTCATTCTAATTGCCTATTTATTGCCGCATCACTGTATCACGCTATCAACCTGCACCACCCCTGCAACACCATATTGCCATCGTTACAAACTCGGCCAGTTAGATTGTCATCTGTGATCATTGATATTATCCTTGCAATCTGCAAATTCACCATGGCAAAGTTATAACGACAATCACCAAGCGGCCCAGGTCCATCATCAGATGTAACACTCATAGTTAATGCACTACCGCAGTGCACTATTATTATCTTCCACCCATTTTGAAAGTCCCGCGACAATGCGACAGTCAGTGTTTGGCTCATCATCACCTTGGTATGCCACAGGTTTTTAAGTTCTTATCCTACACCGCCACCTAACACATTCATTTGTCGCATTACCCGCTCAACAACCAGACTCCAACCGTCAACATTATCTTCGTCCGATGTGCCCATCATCGCATGTCCATAATTCCACAGTTAGTATGTTATTACAAGTTGCTTCCATGGGAAACATTTGTTTCCAAATCATATCATTTCCTAATCAAAGCATCTCAAGACTAGGTAGCGTGTGCGTGCAAGAACTACTGATAAGCATGACTGATGGCGCCAATAATGCAAACTCAACTTGACAACTTAGCGTTGTCGGCCCAATGTGTTCCTAGTCAGTGGTCACCCTTAGCTTGGACCTCACTCAGTAACGAATTAGCAAAGCCCAGGCATTTCCACCAAAGCACAGATAGTTGAAACAAAATTCTAATAGGATGCGGAAATAAATACAAACCCAGATAAAATTAGGTCTCTGTTGTCTCTTCGAAACAGGTTTAGAAGAGCTTGTGTAGTCGAATAGGCCAACCGAATGCGAGTTTCTGGAGAATCCTAAGAACAAATTGGAGGTTATAGGCGTTGCCCGACACAGTATTTTCATGCAATACGAAGAATTCCGCCTTGGAACTATAGCAGGAACCCGAATTGAAGTGGAGGATGAAAGCTCCATGCGGAGCAGGGGACAGCAACACTCGGGCACCGAAGCATTGGAAACGGCAAAATAGTTGTGGGGTGACGAGCAACAACCACACAAATCAAGTACGGCCATTCAACGTGGTCACTCTTCGTCTCTTCCGGTCTTCCCCTGCGCTTCAAAATATTTGGGGTGCTAGGATGAACTTTTTAACATCCTAAAAATACATCTCTTTCACACATTTACTCCATAAATAGTAAAATCACTTCTCCACCGCTTTCTCAAACGGACCCATTGTGATGTGGAGTTAAGGGCCACACCTTCCCACTCTTCTCAAATGTTTTCTCAAAGCACTGTATGGTTTGATATTTATGTGAAAAAATGGCTATATGTTTTAAATTTTCGAATGATTTTCTTAAAGTAGACATTTTTATGGGCTTGTTTGACGGAGTGGTTGTAAAAGTCAAACGCACTTTAAACAACGTTTTTACAAAATGAAATAATCTCATTCACATATTTACCTCGGTTTACGTAAAAGTGTTTCTCTACTGCGTTTCCAAACAGGAACTATAATGCCCCGTTTGGTACGCGGAACTGATTTGGATGGAACTGAAAATGGAATTGGAAGTGGAAGTGGGATTAAAAGTATGTTTGGTAGGCTGGAAGAAGTGAGTATTATTTTTATTTAATATTTATATTTATAGTGTGAAAAGATTAATATACCCTTTACAACAACAAAAATTCTTTTCTTCCCAAAAAAATTCTTCCCCTCCCCCACAACCAGAAACAACCACCATCCTCACCGTCGGCATCAGGCGGAGCCATCAACGGAGAAGAGAAGCAACAAAGTCGGAGAAGCAAAACTAGAGGGAGTACGACGAAGGGGATGGGAGTGAGATTCGGACGGGGGGAGGTCGTCGGAGGCTGAGATGTCTCCATCGCCAAGGCTGAGACGACGAAGGGGATGGAAGTTGCAGATAAGGGGCAGAGGGTGAGAGGCAGGCCTTGGCTTCCAGGCGGATGGACTCCAGCCAAAGCCATTCATCGTCGTCTTCCATACCTTCGCCACTGCCGCTGCCGTCGACATCATGCTCACTAGAGTCACGATGCCGCCGCTGTGCTTGGTTGAATATGGAAGGGTACAATAGTCATGGGAGCAATTCTCAAGAACAGGAACTCAGTTCCTCCCCTTGGCTGATGGAACCCACTTCCATCATTTTTTATGGAAGTGAATCCCATGGAGAAATGAGTTCCATGGCACCAAACAGCCCAAAGCATGGATTCTGGTTCCACTTTCACTTCTCCAAGGTCAACTCCCATGTACCAAACGGAGCATAAGTATGGACATTCTCAACTTTAAAATATTTATCTTTAAAAAATAATTAAAATTGAAAACATAATTAAAATATCATTCATTTTATACATATGGTACATTTGAAAAAAAAATCAAAAAGATATTTGGAAAGAGTTACAGAATTGAGGGGCAGCTAACATCCCTTTTCTATGCTATGATGCTCCATGAACAACTACTGAACTAGTTCAGTTTAGGGGGTAATATTTTATATTCAATAAGAATTTTTTTAATGAATATAAAATCTAAAATAAAAATGTCTTAACTATTATTTTATCAAAAAAAAATCAAATATGGATCTTCTCGTTTATATAACTCTCTTGCAGAACATTAATAGAAACACAATGTATGCAGGGTGAGAATCTAAGGCTATGACGTGGTTTAGGCTTTAAATTAGAACTGTTTTCTCATCTATTTTCTTTCCATCGTTTTCCTCCTTTACTT
>JANTPZ010008438.1:0-10868 GCA_025593235.1 Vachellia pachyceras
ACTCCTTCCTTCATTAGCATAGCTAAACCAAATTCATAGAAAATATAGAGGAAATGAAATTTTTGCAAGGTTTCTTTCTATACACATCATCTCACTCCTATACCATTTTCCTATAACCAAATAGCATAAACACATGCATATTCATGAATCATCATTTTCGTCCAGCAGCTCAAGGGAGGGTTTAGTGTCAAAATACATAACAACTTCAAATCAACTCCATCTTGACATCAACATGTAGCATAGCATGCATACGCTATGCATGCCATGTAATAATTAAACAAGCATGCCGTGTATAATTAAATCTAAACAAAAGGGTACTTTTGTCCATTTAAACTTAAATGAGCCTTAATTATTGATTAGTGACTTTTTATCTAGCTTCTAGTGTCTAGAGTCATTTTTTGGTATTTTGGTCCAAATTACCAAAATGCCCTTAACTTTTCTCAAAATAATCATTTTGCCCTTACATATTAAATACTTGCAAAATGGCTTCTTTGACATCTCTTACATTTCTATTCACTTTTTGGACCCTTAATTATTTTATAGCCCCTCGTTCAACCCTTATCCTCAGTTACAGAAAATTGAGGATGTTACAGCCACCACCATCTCCCCTTCTTCCTTGACCTTCGCTGCCACCACCATTAACAACCACCGTCCGCCCTTTTTCTTCAACCTTTTCCTTTGTCGCGATCTCTAGTGGAAGAAGGTGAGTCGATGTCCTTTGTTCTCCGGTGAAAGCTTCGGAATCATCAGGGTGTTCGATCTCCCCTTCTTTATCGATCTCCAAAGCTTCGGCTCTCCATCCTCTCTCTGTCGTGCCAGTGTTCTCTAGATCCTCCGTGTCGGTGATGAACTTGCCAACGCCGTGTAGTTCTCCTCCGTTTTAGTTTCAGGTGATGGTGGGTGGGTGAGTACTATAGTTCTACGTTTGGCAAGGGTTAATGTTTTGTTTTGAAGAAGGGCATATTAGTCTTCTTGCATTATAAATATAAATATTAAATTAAAATAATACTCCACTTCTACCATATCAAACATACTTCTAATCTCACTTCCATTTCCAATTTCACTTCCATCAAAGTTAGTTCCGCATACCAAATGGGGAGTCTTCTCTTCATTGTTAGTTGTTAGAATTGAAGAAAAGAAAAATAAGGAGGTGAAGAGAGAAGATCAAACTTGTACACTACTGTTAGGTATCATTCAAGATTATGTGAATTTCCATACTCTTTCTGTAGAACACAGATTAATAGAAATGAACGGTGAAAATGAATGCGACATCTCATTTTTTTAAGGTTATATATATATATATATTATAATAACAAAATATATCATTGAACATTTAATCTGATGATTAATTAGCAAGTTAAATGTGCGTGTGTAAAATACTGAAATCTATATAAATTAATTTTAATTTAATTACGAAAAACATCATGAATGCACATATATATACTACCGAGATGATTTACATGTTAAATTTTAAATTTAAAATGATGAATGTCATCAAAAGCCTCACAAGTATAGTGTGATTTATAAGTTAATAAGCTCTCATTTATAATAATATGGTCTTTTGGGATTGGACTCTTCCTTTACTTCTAGGCTTATGTTCGTCACATTTGTATTAAAAAACAAAGAGGCAGGGACATCAGTGATGGGAAGATGAGCTCTCGTCTCTTAAATAACTAGTTAATTAGGAGTTCAATTCTTAACTTTTCTGCATGGAGTAAAGGTAATTAGGAGGGGTTTGCCATGTACCTTCCATATTGCAAGAGAAGCTAGTTTTTGCTATTTGTATAGGGTATTTTTAATTTATAAAACGGGAAATTACTATGAAATTTTATTGCAGAAATTTAACTACACAAAAGTCCAATAACAACTTAGAATCTTACAATAACAAGTTCCGGTGCAAAAAATGATAATAAGGTTATAATCCTCACTTTATTGGTAAGACTTCTGAATGATTAAATCTCTTTTTTATGATCTCATAGTAATTAAAAAAGATGATTTCATATTTCTTTTCCTTACTAGACGATTCATATATGATTTAAAAGGGGGAAATTACTACGTAACCTCACAGAATATATTTAAATACCCATAAATCCAATAACAAATACATGAAATAAAAAGTTCACTCATAACTTATTATCAAAACTTTTTAATCATTTTAACATTTTTTGGAGACCTCATAGTAATTCTCCCTTAAAATACTATGTTACAATTTTATTGGATAAAATGAAGGAGGGGAAGAGATGTAAAAATATGACTGGTTAATTCATGTTAGATCATAGTCATATATACGTACAAATCAATATATACTTTGTCGGTAGCCCGTATTTGTTGAAATGATTGTGTGTATGCACACACAAATATGCATTCCAAATTTGGTAACCTAAATGGGAGTCAAAATCATCATATTTCCGTTTTCTACTGTCTTTTAAAGGACACATTCATGAACCTGTACAAATTTTTTTTTTTTGAGTAAAAAAAATCTGAACTCCATTAGTTAAACATAACAATACATCAAGCTAAAGGGGTGGAAGTACCCCTCAAGGGGGTGGTTGCTCATAAAAATAAAAGTTCTCTACTAGGTCATGAGCCATTTTGGCTAGCATACAGCTAACATGTTTCTGTCTCTTAGTACATGGCGGAACACTATGTTCCAATTTTTAATTATTAACATCCAGGCTTCATCAACAATATCTTTAAAGGGGTGCCCAGCGTCACATCCACGAGTAACTAAATTAACAGCTTCAATACAGTCTGAATTTACTCTAACGTTCCTATACTCACGAATCTAGCATAGTTGTAAGCCATGAATGATAGCTATAAGCTCTGCAATGGCTGGAGGAACCCTAGAGAGTTTACAGCTGTATCCACATATTCACCGATTATCGCCTGTGCAGATGATCCCTCCGCAGCCACTCCGACCTAAACTAAGGACGGAACCATCTACCTCAAGATTGCAAAATACAGCGGTACCGGTATTGCCCTCCGGTTGCTCATCATTTGTATGACCTGCATTAAAGTTATAATTCAAAAAGATAGATTGATCACCACAAGCTCTAAGGAAAGTGGTTAGAGCGCTAGTTGGGTCACACCGCTCTTCCTCTCCAAAGGATTGATCACCACAACCGGTACAATTATAATCATTAGGGTTTAGTTGGATTATCAATTAATTATTATACTATTTCTAACAGGACAAAGAAAACCCTTAACACCATTATTCGGTTCACTAATTGACCGCAGTTTCAAAAGCTCAGAAAGACAAGTGTCTCTCGTTTTCCTTTTTGAAACACAGACAAATATCTTATAAGATATTTAAGTGAGAAGTATTTAATTAATTTGATGAATTATAGGTAATTAAGGAAGATAGAGTAGTAGCAACTCCATAGCAAGGAGATTAAAATTTTGGAATAATTAATTAAATCACTTCGATGGTATTAATTATAGAAAAAATAATTGAAGGTATGATCCATATACAATTTTTTTAAAAATATATATATAGTGGTAGACATTCTTATCTTTTAGTAGAACCAGATATAGAGCCTATTTGAGAATGCGGTAGAGAAGTACTTTTACGTAAGTCGAGGTAATATGTTAATGAGATTATCTCATTTTACGGAAAAATACTATTGAACGTACGTTTAGGGAGTGTAAAAGTGTTACCAAACACCTCGTGAACTGGTGTGCTGAAAATGAATAAAGTAATGGTTTGTTTGCTGGTGAACAATTAACATGGAGAGACTGAATGATAATAACACTTTAATTTTTAAAATAGAGTGCTTGATTTAAAAAATAATATCAGATTCGGGATGATGCATAGATTAGGTCTTTAATTAATTAATTAATTATTTTAGTGAAATTTACAATCATATCCCAATAAGAAGAATAAATGAACAAAAGGTTCCAAAGATTGGTAAAATTACCATCAGGTCCCAGCAGTAGTTGATCCGGTTGTTATTGATAGCTAGTATAGTTGTTAATGACAACTGGATCAGCTACTGCTGGGACATGATGGTAATTTTATCAATCTTTAAAACATTTTGTTCATTAATTCCTCTGTTTAAGACATGATTGCAAATTTCCCTTAATTTTATATCTATAAAGGCTATGGCTATAATATACAACTGCCCATCTTAATTATATGTTTTGTAAGCGTTTCATACGACCAACTTCTTTCAAATGCATGAACCTTTTACCGTTTCTTCGCTAGGAGCACTAATTAATCAAATATATATTATATGTCATGAATTCTTTAATACACACACACACACACATATATGGGTGGAAGGAAATTCGACAAACACATAGATTATTCAGGAGTTGTTAATAATATTTTTATTTTATAATGTATATTAATAATATATTAAGGATACATATTCATTGATAATAAACTAATTATATATATATATATTAAATACATATAATAAATATTTATTGTCGTGGAAGGCAGAGATGAAAGTCCAGCTGTATAGAATTTTATAAATGAATGGTATGGCATGTTTATAGGTTAATAAATGCATATTGAATCGAAGAAAAAAAGTAAATTGAAAATGATTCTAATCGAGGGCTATGGATTTTCAACATAACTTTTTAGGATTTTCAACCATGTGAAGATGAGCATTTCCCTCTTTTGTCTTTTTTTTTCCTTTTAGTAAAGCGGTGGAGAAGTGCTTTTACCATTTACGAGGCAAATGTGTGAAGGAAATTATCTCATTTTACGAAAAAAATATTGTTGAACGTGTTTTTGGAATGTTCAGAAGCTTTACCAAACACTCCAAATTTGAGCACACACTCGCTTTTGTCTTCTTATGACAAACCCCACTAGATGTTTACGCTTATCAAAAGTAGAACTTTGCAACTCTCCTCTTTAAAGAATATAGATCCTTGGTATAAGCTCTAACCATTTTAAGTTGAGTTAGCCAGATAGGGCAGGGTGGGCTTCTACGCTCAAGTGGTGACATCTTACCTATACCATATGTGGAAAAAAGAACTCCAATAATTATATCTTATGAACATTAGTTTAAATTTCAAATACATTTCATAATTCCACACCTTGTAATATTCCAAAATAAGGCTACAACTTAAGTCTTGAAATTAAAAAACTACCATGTCTTAAGAGATATCCATACTTCAAGAATTAAACAACTTCTATAATCCATTATAAACAAGGCAACAAGAAGATTTTAAGTAAAGCCTTGAAGTCCAAGTGGTTTGCATACATCAATATCCCTAAAGTTGACAAAAGGAAGAAGCATCTGGAGGAAAAAAAAATACAAAACGCAATTATAATTTAATACATCATATATTAAATTTACATGTAATCCACATTAATTTTTGCTATTAGCCAAATATGCTTCCTATGATTAAAAATACTCCTTTTAATCCTAAATATAAAGTCTTGTAATGTTATCCACTATTACAAAAGGGTGATATCATGTTCATCTTTTAGAGCTTATTTGTATCCTATTTCAAAAATTTAGGTTTTGTCATAAAACCTAAATTTTGTCTAAGTACTCATATTTTTTTTCAAAAGTTAGGTTTTGTTATGAAATCTAGATTTTGAAAAAAAGTTATTTTCTTGTTAAATCGCACTCCCTCTTGTAATAAATTTTCTTGTTCCTTTTTTTTCTTTCTCTTTCTAGTTTACTACTTACTTTTTTCTCGAACTCCATAAAAGCCAATATTTCCTAAACACAATTATCTTTCAAAACATAGGTTTTACTTCGGAATTCGTAAAAGATATTCTCCTAAAATCTATTCATCACCTACATTTTATCTCAAACTCCTCAAATGAACTTCCAAACGAGCTCTTGGAAAATGAACGTGAGAAGTGGTTACTAAGCTCATTGCCCTCTTACATCCAGTTTTTGTTAACATGGGCGTGAGAGGGGTCAACTCTCACGCATGATGGTATCTCACGTCCAGCTTATAATTTACTAGACGTTAGTGGGATTTTAAACTCCAACTTCTGCTTCTTTGTCCTCATTTTCCTGCACCGTGGAGTCTCCATTTTCCCTCCCTTTCCTTCTCTGGTTCCTCAGCTTGCGCGCCGTTACTTCTTCCTCCTCCATCGTTGCTTCTTCATCTGCCATAGGGTAGGTTCAAGGTCGCCGCCGCGCCGCTGCATCATCGTCGCTCGCCTCTGGCTGCCATCCCTTGCCTGTGCAACGCTCGCCTCTTACCGCTTCACTGTCAGTTTTCTCCTCAGTGAATAAACATTTCAGAGAAGTAATTATATCTATTTTCATATAATTTATTGAGAATTATGTTGTTATCTAACAGTATTTAACTTTTATATTTTGTTACTGGAGTTTGTTTGCACCCTGGCCAATGGATAATACCGTGTACTGGTTTGACTCTTTGGGTCACTCTCCAAACGCTCAAATGAAGAGTGTATTCAACATGTCAATTTGTTTGAAAATATATTAGTTATAACTTGAATGATTTGTCTTAATAAATTGTGATGAATATTTAACAATAGGGCTTTTAAGATATATTATATGATGGTGGCGTACACAAAAATGTTAGCTATACAATATAATTTGGATTCGAATAGATGTAAGTAGTTTGTATATTTAATGCCATTAACAAGTAATTTGACGCATTATTCATTATTTAATTATTTATTATTTTCTATTTTAATGCACAGTGCCCTCAACAACAGTTTAATACATAACAATGTTTGTAACATTCCTAACAAAGATGGATATGAAATAAACGTTGGAAAGCAAAAAAAAAAAATTGGACTGTGATAAGTGTTTATTATAGTAGTATAAGACAATATCTTGTAACATCTTGTTTGGAACCTTTTCAAAAGTCAAACCCACGTTTAACAGTGTTTTTCGGTAAAACGAAATAATCTCTTTGCTCAACATAAAAGCACTTCTCTACCGTATTCCCAAACGGGTCTTAAATTGTACAAGTAGATTTATTGATGGTATGGAGCTACAGGAATACAAACCTCCTTTGCACAAAACTAGACATAAAAAGAAACAAGTTAACTAGTTCCTGTTCTGGTTGGTTGCCCATGGTTTCTATCTACAGCATGTCACTTCATCAAAACGATGAAGATGAAATAGACCCCATCTTCCTTTTCACCGCACGCAACTCTATCTCCCAAATAACACCAAAATTATTTCCTATTACCCTCACCTAGCTACTCCGCAACAACAAACTTCTACATCATGTTGGAAATTAATATATTATGTATATATTATTTTATATTTATATTATATATTATTTTAATATATAAATATATCACCGGATGTGTCCCGCGTCATTATTTGAAGAGTTGTGTTTAGAGGATGTGTCTGGTCGTTGAGTCCCTTGAAGAGTCTTGATGGGAGGCTATATAAGGAGGAGACCAGTACTCAAAACGGATACGGAAAACAAAACGTTATTTGTTCAATCACGAATTCCTTGACGGGGTGACGGTGTTCGACAGTCCATCACTGAGCCAGAAATTCCCGTTCAGAAGAGTTCAAGTAAATCTCAAAGAATATACGCTATGGCGAGAGGTACGTAAGACTTCCGCTGTACTCTAAATTGGATTTATGTCCTACACATCAAAGTCACTTCCCATCTATTAATTTTTGGAATTGAATCATATATAATTAAAAGCCATAAGCCAGCTCTTCTAAAAATCATTCAATATATGCATTTCTCAGATTAAAACCCAGCCAATCAATATAAATATCCGTAAGAGATGATGGATATTTATATATTTTTCATGAATTTAAGACATTCTTTTCGCAATAGACCAGTATATATTATGAGATGATGGGCTCTTTATATTTAAACTTTGTGAGATACACAACACATTTCTTCCACGTTTAACATTTTGTTCTGAAACTGATCTTTCTCGGTCGGTTCGTGTGGTAATTAAATGTCTGAGACTGAGAGTTAAAGTGAGCCTAACGTTATACGTAATTTCATATCTTCATCTTGATTCTTCTGTTCAAATGGCGTCTGAATTATCACGTGCTCAACAGAGAGCTTCCTGGTCGGAGAAGCTCCAATTATTAAATTGGCACTTGTGTGCATGTCAGTGCTACTAATTATTTTTATGGATACATGGTTCTGATGCGCTTTGATCTCTTGTCGTTACGACTCAGAGCGTGTTTGGGAACTCTTTTTAAAATTTAGATTTTGTTGTAAAATCTAGGTTTTGTTCAAATATTCACTTTTCAAAATCTAATTTTTTGTAACAAAACCTATTTGAAACCTAATTTCTCTTTCATCTTTTTTCTTTATTTCGTTCTTCTTTCTTACGTACTTTTTATTTTGAATTCTGTAAAAGTTAATAACTTCCCAAACACAATCACCTTTCAAAATATAGATTTTATCTTGGAATCTATAAAACTATTCTCCCAAAATCTATGTTTTACCTAAAACTCTATAAAAGTTATTTTCGAATGGACTTTCAAACGATCTGATCGGAAGATGACCCCAAAGTTAGTCCCACTGATCATCCTACCATCCTTGACTATCATTAGCAATCAGTTCACACACATTTTCATTATTTTCCTCCTTTCGTGACGCATTCTCAGTCATTCAAATTAACTTTCTCCCAATACATAGTATCTCACCATTGGGTAAAAAAAAAGATCATCTTTCAAAGAAAAATAGCTGGGGTTGCATTATTAAAGCCTTAGTCACGTCCTATGTGTAAGTCATCATACTAAAATTATTATTTGAAGGTACAATAATTTTGCCTGCTTTTAGATTTCTGAGCTCATTCATTTGCTATTAAACAAAGATGAAGGTACAAGGATATTAAATTGTAGGATAAAGTTTTAAAATTTTTCTTAATTTTAATGAAACGTGTTAAAAGTGCATACCTTTGAGAGGAATATATACCCTAATCAACTCAATGATTAACAAGCATTCCGTAGTTTACACTATAAATAATGGCTTATATTTAGAATATGAGAGAGTAATATTTCAAAATATTACAAGATCTTTTATCTTTCCTTTTTTTTTTAATCTTTCAGTCCATATCACTTTATTTCTCATTAATTTTCTCCTCTTCATACGTCCGCGCAAATCCTAATTAATTAAGCCTCATCAACACTCCAAAGGCTAGATTATAAATGAAACTTAAATAAAGATATATATATATAATCCTGTCCACATCATATTTTAACTTATTCATCATAAATAAGAAATGACAATTAACTTATTCAATCTATCTTAAATTGAAACATTTTTCAACTTCATCCATATTAACATAAGATTTTGAAGAAGATAAACAAACACAAAAAGTCACTTCAACCATTAATTATAAGAGTAAAATTGAAAAATGAGTATTAATTATCCGGTAAGTTATTTATATCATGAACCAACCATTTTTTTTAGAAGTGACTTATATGTTGCATCAGATGGAAAATATACCATATGTCAGTGTAGATTAAAAAGAGTGTTAATCAAATTAATGGGCATCTCTACCATGACATTAGAAAAAACACGTTCATCCAATCGGGATAAAACTCCTTTCATATACCTTATAGATTATAAATCATATTGTAAAGTAATTTTTACCGTTAATCGAAACGGACATGTGGAATGTACAACATTTACAATTAAGTGACGAATGAGGGATGCAGTGGAGGAAAAATGTGTTTATTCTAGAAGAGATGTTTGGAATCAAGTGATGACCCCAATAAACTTATCCATGAATATTTGAGGTGAGAGTGAAATGCATAAAAGTCCAAAGATTTGTGACTCGTTTGGTACGATGGAATTGATTTTGGTAGAGATGAAGATAGAAATGAGGGTGGAACAAGAGATGGAAATGGATATAAATATAGGAAAATAATGAGGGGTCAAAAAATCAATTCCATGGAATTGAATTCCATGGGTTACATCATGGAATTCATTTCTACCCATTTTGAATTCAATTTCTATTTCCAATTCCACCCCCCAATTCCACCATACCAAACATAAGAAATGAATTACACCTCCCAATTCCACCATACCAAACATAGCATTGGAATTTGAGAATTACGAATAAGATGAGAGAGAGATATGTGAGTGAGTGGATGAAGCTGGATATACGTATGGGAGGTAAGTTAGAGAATCCAGAAATCTTATCCCTTAGCTTGCGTGTGTGTGTGAATGCTTCCTAGCTAATAGTTGCTGCTAGGCCTTGTTTTTTTCTTTTTAATTCTTTGCGTTCCCTTCCGTCCAGTTAACTTAACCCCTCCAAAACGACACTTCTTCGCCAGAATTCACTGCACCTATCTTTTATTCCACGGTCAAATATCACACACTCCAGTTCTCACTACTCACCTCATAACAAAACTATTTGTCGTTTTCGCCCACTCACCCTCCTTCAACTTTTGTCTCTTACAGGTGTCAGCAACTTGTACAAATACGTATCGCTTTCGCTTATGGCTTATCCTCCTTGACCCTCCTATTTATTTCATTATTAGTCACAACCATTCATACAAATACAATCTTTCTCATTCCTTCTTGATTATGTCCCATATTGCTTTAATTTATACTATAAGACCAACTGATTTTTTTAAATGTTCTTAGAATTAATTCATCAACCATATTTACAAATTATATATAATCTACCGATGCATATAAATATTTTAGAATATATATAAATATAATTTATGAAGTAGTTTTATTTACCTTAATCTCTCCAAAAATGTCAATTGAGGTTCATCAGAGGTTGTGTATATTTATACATGTTGATCAAGATAAGGGTAAATTAGCAGTCAAGAGTAGACGATTATATCATACGTGAATTTGTCCTTTTCTATTTCTTTTTTTTTTTTGTTTTGTTTAGTAAATGGTGTTGTAATTAGCATCATGCTCGGCCTGCGCATTAATTCTCATATATTATAGGGCGCCATCATAATCCC
>JANTPZ010008439.1:0-11942 GCA_025593235.1 Vachellia pachyceras
GCAATTGGACGCAGGCAAACAGTGGTAGGCAACCTAAACTAGTTAAGAGCTTACGTGAGATGAAGATCAAATTAAGGCCAATCATGGTTCTAAGCAGAACTGGTTAGTATGTTCATCAAAAGTGATGAGCTCCCCCAACCCATTATATTTAGTTCATTTACATCTAATTTTTTTATTTTTTATTTTTATGAAAAACTTATTTTAACGAGTATTAAATTTAAAATAAAATTAATCTCTTAACTATCATACTTTTAAATAATGATTTTTTTTTATAAAAAATTGTTAGCTTTAAAAAAATTAGATTTAGACCATCTAAATTAGCACCATGACCTGAGCTAATTTAAAACTAAAACCAAAAGGGCTCTGGATATATATATATATCTAAATTAGCACCATGACCTGAGCTAATTTAAAACTAAAACCAAAAGGGCTCTGGATATATATATCTAATAATGCCCTGTGTGTGTGTGTGTGTTTTCCCCGTTCCTTCGGGTCTCTCAACCTTCCGTATAATAATTGATGCACCAAGACAAAGATCAGGTGTCAACATACTTGGATATTTCGTCACGTAACTGTGTCCATCAGCATATATACTTATTTACCCCCTCTCTCTACCGAGATGGGGTCCTAGGACCCAGGATGTTTTCCATTTTCTATCTTTATTCCTTTTTTCCAGGAATAAAAAAATGAAACTTTTCGTTGCTGCAAGATGGGGTAATCACCCTTTCACCTAAACTTGTCTTGGAGGAGTAGTTTTTGCTGTTGTTAGCGCTCAAGCTAGCTGTTCATGACGGAATTGTGGCTTAAGGATTTGATCAACTGCTCAGCTCATGATTGTGTCTGAGCAGTCCAGGAAAAATCATTAAACTGATTACACCCTGTCTGCTGCAGCACTCAGAATCAGGGATGAATTAGTCTGCGAAGGAAGAATGTGTTCGCGCTTTGCTATAGCACACCTCCAGTTATTTACTTATTAAGTAACTTGGGATAAGGATTTGGGCTGTGTCTGCGTCTTCTCTCTTCAATTCCTGGCTCCACAGGGAAGTTTAGTTCACAATAAAGCGGCCGGGCCGGTTCATCGCTCCCTTACTCCAAAAACAGATTTGCCGGCCATGAACTGGTCTCAAACATAAATCTTACTGGTTTGAGTATACATAACTGGTAAACACTGCTATGAGTCACTACTATTAAATTGGCGGAGAAGACGCAACGGTAATCACAGATCATTAAAACCAGTCAAAGAATTAATTAAGAGGTGTATTTAAATGCATGGGCGTGTTTGGGACCTGAACACACACTCATCGATCAAGACCGATTCCATGCATTATGATTAGAATATGTGGCGCCGTTTGGTGAATATACCAATGAAGTGGATGAGCTGGATCCTTAATACATTTCATTGGGGTGAACATATGGATTAGCTGTATGAACCCTGGTAAGTTAATTGTATATTAAATGTATAATGCGCATTAATTAATTATGATCAACTTGAGTGTGGCCTGCAACGAGGGTTAAATATAAAATACCATACCTAATCCGCACCATTGTTCATAAACTTTGGGCGTTATGCTTACACTTCCTTGCCTTAATCCGACCGGCTCCATCAAGAACCGTTTCTGTACTGTCCTCTCCTTGGCATCCATTTTGTTTCATCTCTAAGCTTCGATCCTTCTTGTTTTGCCCAGGAAGAAAGAGTTTCCTTGCATTTCGTCTTTTCCTTTAATAACAGAAGTGAGAATGAATCAATCTTCAGCTGGTGGGTCCCTGGTCAAATTGCATGGGATGCCACTAAAACAAGCAACCAAAAAAAAAAAACCGTAGTCCACGCTTTCCCATTAAATTCCCTCCTGGGCGTTTTTTTGGATTTATTGAACTACTCCAAAATAATAAACGGAGAGAAGAGACACTTTTGGGAGCATAGGAGTAATAAGATGCATCAGGAATCTATTGAGAGAATGATTTTACGCAAATTAAGATAAATATGTAAAATAAGTTTTATCTAAATTTGTGTGCAACATAGTTGAAACATGCTTTCCAAACAAACACAAGATCCAGGAAGGAAGAGACTTATCATCATCAATAACAATAAATAGAATTATAAGAAAGGGAGATATGAAAAAGGACAGCTCATGTGATGAGGTCTTTGTTGTGAATTTGTTGAATATACACATAATTAAGGAAGTGATGATGTGGTGATGAGTAGATCGGAACTTGATGATGATTTGATTAATAAGCGATGGACAAAAATAAAAATATGCATTCGGATTAGAGCGAATTGTGTGTGGTGGGTAGGACAGTTTGAATGCATCAGAGAGTATATGATAATAATTAAGTTGCATTCATTGCCAAAAAAAAAATTAAGTTGCATTCATAATGTGGGGGCCACCCTGATGCATGGGATGCTCTTAATAAGTTTGTCTCAACGTTTGTAGGGTTCGAACATATGTTCAACAATTTTTTTAAATGAGATAACCTTCTTTATATATTTATCTCGACTTACGTAAAAGTACTTCTCTGTCGTGTTTTCAAACGTGCCTTATGCCTCCTCAGTGTATTCTTCTTTCCCATTTCCCTATTCTTTCTATAGAATTTTTAGGCGCTGCGTGGTAGGAGTGATTTAGAGTGATGTAATTAAAAAATTGAAGAATTCCATTTAAACAAAGATTAGAGTAAAATCAAAAGGCGATGGGATTCTGCATGTTGGAGAAATTAAATGACCTTTTGATTGTTATATTGTTTGCCTCTGAGTTGTTTTCTGGCTTTCGTTTTGGTTTTATTGGTAATATGTTGCTTTCTTATTAATTAACACTATGTTGTTGTTGCGTAAAAATGACCTTTTTAAATAACGCTGTTATTGTTACGATAAAAATACTGGGTTTTGTGACCACTGAATGGATTATTATCTAATTCACTGAATGGTTTTGTGACCACTGAGTGACCATTTTAATTAACACTGTCTTTCTTTCATATTTAAATTTTTTTCCTATTACTAGCCGTTAAAAATAAATCTGGAATTTTGTAGTGGGCAAGAAAACGGTTTTCTAAAATATAAGTCACTTAAATTCAATAAATTTTTTAAAGTTTTAGTGTATATCACAGACACGCATTCTAAATTTACTGGTTCTTTCAAAAATAATACATTAAACAATATAAAATAAAATTGTACTTTTCAAGCAAAAAGAAAAAAAAAAATTAGGATCTGCAGGGTCAAGCTATTGATTTCCCCCGCACTCTCAAAGTTCTTCTGTTACAGCCAAACAAACACTAAACCACCAAATAACCATCACATTGTCAACAATGTTCCAATGGCCATTCAGCACGAGATCACCGTTATCATTCTCGCAACAATGTTCCTCCATTGTTGCCATACTTGGTCCCAATTATCGCATAGAGGATTAGAGAAGTTATCTTTGCCGGCCACTCCTTCCAATCCACATCGATTTGATTTTTCCATTACCTCCCCTCTCCCCTCGTTACTGTTGGTGTCCTCTTTTCCCACGCAGAGAACGTGTGACATTATGAGGTATTTACCCTATTTGATCACTCGAGTTACTGGGTTTTATCCTCCTGGTATCTCATAGTCATTCAAAAGTTGTATCGAATGTCAAAGGTCATATTCCGACTACATATATGACATTTACTATAAACGGATCCAATTGATGTAGATTTGAGCGCACTCTGTCTATTATTTCTCCATTTCCTCTTCACCCATTATGGGGTCTCTCGGAATGTTAAGTTCCTAGCAACGCTTGGTGTAACAAACTCTCGTAAGTCTTAGATCCAGTTGTGGGCAACAACAGAGAGGATAACACCTTTCAGTCTTAGACTCATTTGTAGGTGACTAGAAGGGAGCTCATTAACCTTATATTGATGGCTGACTTTGACCAAGCCTTCTATTGTTACAGATTAGAGTGTCAGGTGATACAAGGAGGAGATGGGTGGAGGGAATTGTGTATAAATTGTGCTGTATTATGTTGGTATACATTTTTCAACTAATCTATTCAAATGGTATATTTGGTTTGTTTATGACAACGTTTAGAAAAACCAAACGTATTTCAACGGTGTTTTTCTGCAAAACGAGATAATCTTATCCACATATTTACCTCGGTTTGCGTAAAAGTACTTATCTACCGCGTTCCCAAACGGGCACATTGTCACTCTACCAACTTCTCTATCTAGAGTATATTATTATGTTTGACATCTATTTGTTGATCAATGCACTCTGTTAATTTATAACTGTGTATCAATATGCTTTTAATGAATCTATCCATGCTTCACCTCCTATAACCCTGCCGCATGCCGCATGCTTGATAAATTATTTGATGGTTATTGGTACTTTATATCTCATTTCGTGGTTTCAAAATTTTTCAAGAGATAACCCAAGTATGATTAGTTGAGAAGGAAAAGAGCCAGATGCAAGCATTGTGTAAATCTGTTGTAAAGCCTCCTTTTTTGAGACATATATTATCGTACATTTAGGCTATGATACCCTTCATATTATTTTGCTTATTTTAAATGTTGACGTATCGCTACTATCTTTTTATTAGTTTATGAATTGGGCATATGCCACCAAAATGAGGGTATTTTGATAGCTATTGTTTCCTTATGTGAGGAGTTTTAATTGTGGATAATATAGTTGATGTTTGAATCACATTGAGTTATATCTGAATTAAGGATACAGGTCATTAAATTTATTTCCTTAATTGATTTAAATGGTGATTTTATTTTAAGGACCATTGATGATACTATTTGGAAGCACATGATAGACCGCAAGTTCAAGCCTTTGCCATGCAAGTCTGTAAAAAAAAAAAATTGAGATAAAACTTCTCTTTCCTTCTCTCACCGCCGCAGTTGTGTACTAAACTTGTTGATATACCGCCGCACTTGAGATTAAAAAAGCTTCCTCGCCACCCACTCCACTCAATCCATCCTGATTTGATTTTTGCTTTTCGTTGCCTCCCCCTCCTTACTGTGAGTGTCCACTTTTCGGGAGATCGGGAACTGCAAACTGTTTAATTTGGATATTCTCTTCTACAATTTGAAAGCTTATCTCTTCATAGCAGCACCTTTCTTCTGAAAAACAAAGTCTTGACTTTTCATTTCTGTCCTGAAATATTGTTCACTTCTTTCTGGCCCAAGGGCCACTCTTTAATTACTTTGTTGTTCACAATACTCTCCAAGATGCACGAGTGCCTGCGATTTTTCTTAGTCTTAAAGCAGATCGAAAAGTCGCCGGCGAATTGATGGAATCAATATCGTGGGTGTCACTGTTTTTCCCATTCCATGGATGTAATGGTTCGGTGCAGTCCATGCAGTCGGTCCAGATTTGATTGCACGCTTCGATCCGCCATCGTCGTGTTCGAGGTAAGCTCTTCTACTCCTTCTATTAAAATAAATTATTTTAGTTCAATGTTGCTCAAATGTTTAGGGTTTAGGCATTTTAAAATCATTTGCTGAACTAGGCTCTGGCTCTGTTTGGTGGCGTTAATTAAGGTCTAACGGAAGAAGAACAAAATAATTTTTTTGAGATTTTTCCATATATCGATGGAAATTGCTTTAATGGAAGGTCCAGAGAAAAATGTTCCTTACATTTGCCGGAAAGTTAGGGTTTGTTTCCGGGAAAAATGTTTGATTTGGAAAGTTCTGGGTTAGACACTGTTGTTCTTTAATTTCGAAGATCCTGCTTTCTTTGATCACCAGCTTCTTGACTCTCGTTGGAAACTTTCCAGATTTACGTGAAACTATTTTCTAGACTCTGGCATCCGATTTAGTGTATCATATCTAGTACTCATTTCTCTTTTGGGTTAACGAGCTTTGTTGCATACCTTCTCACTACTTTGGGGGAGCTTACATGGTTCTGAAGTTTCCCTTTTGACGTTGCAATCTTTAATGGCGCTAGATCTACCATATACTGCAAGCTAGAAATGCAATTTTTATGTCTCAAGTTTCGTTAAATACATTTCGGTTAAGTACATAGATTGTTTGATTAGCTCAACTTGTTTAAAATATTTTAGTGTCCTTCCCCTTATTGCTTCAGATTCTATTGATGCTGGCATTGTCGGATGCCAGAAATGCAATACCTCAAGAACATGAACTTCAACGGGGAGGCCTGGGAAGAAGTGAGAACATTGCATCGCACTCTTGCATCCATGATCAGATACTTGAACAGAGAAGGCGACCTGGTCGCAAGGTGTATTCCATTACCCCACAAGTTTATGATCCTGGCCTTCCAAAAGCCCTTCAGCATAAAGGCAGGTCATTACTTGGAGTATCAATATCGTCAGGGCCTAAAAATGATGCAAAGCAACCTATTAGAATATATCTAAATTATGATGCTGTAGGCCACTCTCCTGAGAGAGATTGTCGAAAAGTTGGTGATATTGTCAAGGTGAGTATTTGATACTTTTTTTTAAATCTTCTGCTTTGCATATTACTTAGGTTCAGTGATATATTCTTCCTTTCATTATTTCTATTTTATTTGATTTTTGTTTCTTAACAGCTTGGAGAGCCTCCAATGGCAGCTCATCCTGGTGTTCCTACTTGTAATTCTCATGGCGATCCTCCAATTTTGGGTGATTGTTTTTACAACTGCACTGCAGAAGATATTTCAGGAGAGGACAAAAAACATCGCCTTCGCAAGGTTAAATACTTTTTTCAATTCTTTTTGCTTTATTTGCTTGGTTGATAATCTTAGGAAAACATTACAAGTTTTTTTCCCTCGTGGTAGTTAGTCATAAGTTTTGGTCATAACATAGATCTGTCTTTTTACACTTGTTTGCAAATTGCAATTGATTGCAGGCATTGGGTCAGACAGCTAACTGGTTTAGGAGAGCATTGGCTGTCGAGCCTGTCAAGGGAAACTTGCGATTAAGTGGATATTCTGCTTGTGGACAGGATGGTGGTGTGCAACTTCCTCGTGAATATGTTGATGGTATAACTCAACTGTTGCATGTCTTATGTGAATATAGATGCTTTTTCTTAACAATAATCTGTCACATGTACCTGTGAGTTTGCCAAATGTAAGGAATGACCCCTCCTTTCACTATCCTCAGAGGGTGTATCCGATGCTGACTTGGTTCTTTTGGTGACTACGAGACCTACAACTGGAAATACACTTGCTTGGGCAGTGGCATGCGAAAGGGATCAATGGGGCCGTGCCATAGCTGGTAGCTTATCATTTCATTCATAATCTAGTTTGAATGATCAGTTTTATCTTTCATTTGAGAGGCTACGGAACTGATAGTGTATTTGTCTTTGCAGGACATGTAAATGTTGCTCCTCGCCATTTGACAGCTGAGGCTGAGACTTTGCTGTCAGCTACACTGATACATGAGGTTTGTCTGGTTTATGCATGTACTTGAAAACTCGGAAACATGGGAGACACTTTGTGATGGTGTTCATCGTATTTAATCTTTTCCAGGTTATGCATGTTCTTGGTTTTGATCCACATGCCTTTGCTCATTTTAGAGATGAAAGGAAAAAACGTCGTGATCAGGTATATACTGCATTACATGCTGTAAAATAATGTATATTCTGTATATTTGAACTGTTTATTACTGGTAGTAACTTTGTGTTAAGCCAAGCAAAATATGTTACAAATCAAGATTATCACAAATATTGATTGCATGATAAAGCTTATCTGATTGTCTTTAAAATTAGTTCCACAGTCATAATTAATAATGATAAGAAAATCTTCCTTCCATTTAATCCACCTGCTTATTTTGTAACAGCACCTGTTATAAATTTAAAACAGTTGTCTATATTGTTTCTCCAATTCATACATGTAGTCTTTTTTACCTGTTGCATCATTATTGTATCTCAGCATTTGATTTGACACATTTTAGATGCTCATCATTATTTGGTTACTTTCCAGGTTACTGAACAGGTTGTGGATGAAAGACTTGGGAGGATGGTAACCCGTGTGGTTCTTCCACGAGTTGTCATGTATTCACGACATCACTATGGGGTATTTGCTTGGGAACCTATTCCTGTTTGTATAATACTTCAAGTTTTGCTCTGCCATCTCTGTGGTGTTTTACAGTTTCAACAAAAAGATTAACAATAGGATTGATGGCAGGCATTCTCTGAAAATTTTACTGGTTTAGAGCTGGAAGATGGGGGAGGACGTGGTACATCAGGTTTGTCTCTTTTCATTTTTTCTATAAACAAATTAATCAATTTTTTTGGTAATATGCGTGCCTGCCTCTTCTTGCATCCCCTAATTTGTCCTTAAGAAATTCAAACATGCTTATGTATAGTTTCTAATTACTGAAGCTCATCTAAAGCTTTTTAATGCAATTCTTGAACCCTCCTATTTCAATTTTCCTGTTAGGGATCATAAGAGATAAAGGAGTAGCATTCGGCTCATGTTTATAGAAAGTGTTAGGAATCTCAACTCTTGTGCTACGGCTCATGTTTGTAGAAAGTGTTAGGAATCTCAACTCTTGTGCTAATAGTACTATGTATATTGCTACATGCTTTTACGTATTTAATGGTTGAAAATTTATGTATTGTTTGCCAAATAGAATAGGAATTAGGCTTTTCCCTTGCTTGGCAAGTTTATCTTATTTTACTGCCCTATCCTCATCCACGTCCACTTAGAATTGTGCAAGTGAACTACCTAAAGTAAGCAACTGTTTTATTCTAAACACCTTGCCGGACATCCTTGAGGTTTGTTTATGCTAGCCACCGATGAAGTAATGGAAAATGTAAGTTATTGACTTACAGGATCTCACTGGGAAAAAAGGCTTTTGATGAATGAGATTATGACCGGTTCTGTGGACACAAGATCTGTAGTTTCAAAAATGACACTTGCTCTCTTGGAAGATAGTGGATGGTACAAAGCCAATTATAGCATGGCAGATAATCTTGATTGGGGTCGCAACCAAGGTACTGAGTTTGTTACCTCTCCTTGCAATCTCTGGAAGGGGGCCTATCATTGCAACACAACACAGTTGTCTGGTTGTACATATAATAGGGAGGCAGAAGGATACTGCCCAATTGTAACCTATAGTGGAGAACTCCCTCAATGGGCTCGATATTTTCCACAAGTTAATAAAGGTGTGTTCTATGCTTGATTCCTATCATCTAAATTCTAACATATTGGGCCAGTTTCTCAAGTGTTTATACCTTGTAAAACTTGCATTCAATTGGCATGTAGCTCCAAGTTTTAATATCCTACCATATAAATTTTTCTTGGCATTGGTAAAATTGCAAATTTTAACGTATTTAAAAATAAGCAATTCATGGTTTTCATGCTTATTATAATTATTACGCAATATAATCTCTTGGCTGTAGTAGTATTTTGTCGATTTATTAACTTGTTTGTTGCAGGTGGACAATCCTCATTGGCTGATTACTGCACTTATTTTGTTGCATACTCTGATGGATCATGTACAGACACCAGTAGTGCAAGGGCTCCTGATAGAATGCTGGGTGAAGTCCGGGGGAGTAACTCTAGGTCAAATTTGTTACTGCAAAATTTTCACTCTAGGATTGATTTCCCGGCATTCATGGGTTGCTTAAAATTTGAGGGTCAACTTTTGCCTGCTTCTGATGTAGGTGTATGGCCTCGTCATTAGTACGAACAGGATTTGTACGAGGTTCTATGACCCAGGGAAATGGTTGTTATCAGCACAGGTGTATCAATAATTCTTTAGAGGTATGTGGTATGGTTTCCAGTTATTCAGAATATTCTTGTATTGTTTCTATTTGGCCTTCCGACAGAGAAACATAACAAATAGTTCACAATAATTTGGTTAGTTGTCTGTATATATTATTTCTATATGCTGCTTGCTGAACAAGGCAAGCATTGCTTGCCCGCAAATCATTGGTCAATGGGTGCATTTATTTCATTTTCTAGTTGAGCAGCCACTTTCCTAGATGACAAATGCTTAAGCCAATTTGAGCAGGCCATGGCTGTGGCTTTTTTTCCGCAACAGAATGATGGTTGTGCCTCCTTTCCTTTTTTGATGAAATGATCATTGCTTATATTTCAATGTTACTTACAGGTTGCTGTGGATGGTATCTGGAAATTATGTCCTCAAGCTGGTGGACCCATTCAGTTCCGTGGATTTAATGGTAATGAGAACCTAATTATTGATATATTTGTTTACACAATGATGCCTGTTGATTAATAAGTCTGCATCCGATCCATTTATTAAATAGGTGAATTGATCTGCCCTTCATATCACGAGCTCTGTACCACAAACCCTGTTGAGGTACCTGGGCAATGTCCCAGCTCTTGTAATTTCAATGGAGACTGTATTGATGGAAGGTGCCACTGCTTTCTAGGATTTCATGGTCATGATTGCAGTAGGCGTGAGTTCTCATTTCCCAATTTATATTTTCCCTTCATTATTTGTGTGTTCAACTTCTATGCTACCTTGTGTTTGTCAGAAGATTTTAGTTTTGGCCAATTTTGAATTGTTGTCATTAATTTTTTCCAGGCTCCTGCCCCAGGAACTGCAATGACAATGGCAAGTGCCTCTCCAATGGAATTTGTGAATGTAAAGAGGGCTATACTGGCTTTGACTGTTCCACTGGTATGCACACAAGTTACCCAGCCCTTTGATCACCATCCTGTCTAACCGTTCCTTAATATTTTATCAACTAAGTTTCACCCTGATTATTCTTGTAAGAGATATTCAGTTAGGCGTTTGATCATTATTCTCTTTTGTGGTATTTTTGCGCTTTTTGGGGGTGTAAGATCAGGAATTTGCTACAAAGTAATGGCAATGTTATCCCATGTGAAGGACAATGGAAGATTTGTTTGGACTTTGAAGTGTTTGATCATATATACTTGTCAGAATATAGATTCCTTTTATATACTTTGTCACAGAAGGACATGTAATTGATTTAGTTTTGCTTACTGATTTTTTTACAGTAGGAAACACATTCACTTAATCTTTCTTGGAACAGTGAGATTATTGACTTATCCTTTGCATGAAATGCAGCTGTTTGTGATGAGCAATGCAGCCTCCACGGTGGGGTTTGCGATAATGGAGTTTGTGAATTCCGTTGTTCTGACTATGGGGGATACACATGCCAGAACAGCTCCGTGCTCCTCTCCAGCTTGTCAGTGTGTAAAAATGTGCTGGGAAAGGATGTGTCTGGACAGCACTGTGCACCTAGTGAATCAAGTATCCTGCAGCAGTTAGAAGAAGTAGTTGTCATGCCCAACTACCACCGACTATTTCCTGGTGGTGCCAGGAAATTATTCAACATATTTGGTAGCACTTACTGCGATGAGGCTGCTAAACAACTAGCCTGCTGGGTAAGTCATCTCTTCAAATTCTGTTACTTTGTTATCTGATTATGGGCCTTAATGTTCAAGCTGAAGTAAATTTTTATATTTATTATTTAGAAATCGTTCAATATAATTCTCAAGACAATTATAAGTGTGTGTATGTGGTGTAATTCTAGTCTTTTTTAAAAGCTTAACCAAACATTCTAAAATTTCTCTAAAGTGAACTAAAAAAAAACAAACGTCCTTGCACTCTCTTCCATTGCGCTCAGACTGATTTCCTTGTCAATTTATTTTCCTACTCTCAAAACTATAGAATAAGCTGAATCTGATGCATATGAAAGATTAACCATAATGGTTGCAGCTTGCAAGATCATTCTAATTTTTTTCATTATGCTGATTCTGTTAAACGATGCATCTCTTGAGAATGCTAGAAACATGAAGCTGCTATTCGATATTAAGTGTGATGATTCCCATTATATATTTGTGCGAATTACTTGGTGCTTGATCTTCAGATCTCAATCCAAAAGTGTGATAAAGATGGTGACAACCGGCTCAGGGTTTGCCATTCAGCGTGTCAATCGTATAATCTGGCATGCGGAGCTTCACTTGACTGCTCTGACCAAACCTTATTTAGCAGTGAAGGGGAAGGTAACGGCCAGTGTACGGGCTCTGGTGAGATGAAAATGTCTTGGAT
>JANTPZ010008440.1:0-13293 GCA_025593235.1 Vachellia pachyceras
ATATCTAACTGTATCAGTATTGAATGGTTTTTTCTTACGTTGTAATTTCCCATCCCAAATATTTGAACTATTAATCTTACTTGGATGTTCAAAACATTATTGATGGAAATAGCATGGTGTAATATGTATTAAATAATTCTTTTCCTGTGATATGTGTATTAAACAACACCGCAAAATCATGATTTACCATAAAACACTATATAACTATATGTAAAATTCAGTATAATGGAATTGAAAAGGGGAAATTGAGAATTGAAGGAGAAGCGATTTATGAAAAATAGTTAGGCACGATAAATAATTCAGGTGAAAAATCATTTTAGCCAAATTATTAGATGATCAAACCAAAGAAAACGAGCCTTAAGGCTAGATATCCATGTTCAACATGTTTCTTTTATTTTAGACATCATTTTTGCAATCTCACTTAAAAGCACATGTTAATTCAATTTGATATTAGCAATCACTTAGTAGTATTAATTTTAAAAACACTTCCTTTTAAATTGAGATACAATCAATTTTACATACTTACTTTAAATTATGTAAAACCGTCCCTCACGAATTCTCTCCTCATTTTCAATTTTATACTGTTCCTCGTATGGCAGCACACAATTCGAATTCTGTTCGCATTTTGAATTTTGTTGCCTTGTTGACTATTTTGCCTGTTCAAATCATTGGAATGGAATTAATTTGATGGTTTTTATCTATCTATCTATCAATTTTATCTGAATGATTCAGCAATTATCAGAAAATTGATTCATGAAGTGAAAGATGGGGGGACATGACATGAAGGTGCACATGTACGTTGAAGGGACGTAAGGATGGGGACGAGGGGTGATGTGGTGACCATTCAATCCATTCAAAGGCCAACCACGCATCAAATGCCTTACCCCCGTCATTACTTTTATTTATTTAGTTTACACGTTTAAATCAAATTATATGAGTTAAAATAAAATTTATATCATATATTTACTTTAAAATTTGTAAAATCTCTCTGCCTATAAATTTTCAAACATGCATTAAAGCTTGCTGTTAAGAAACGTAAAGAATATATTTATTAATTGGTTGCAATGAAAACTACTAGTCCAATTTGAATCTTTGTTGATCACATATTTAGTACATAATATCTTATACAATATTGTATATAGTAAAAAGATCCATATGCATATCAAAAACCTTTTTTAAACAAGCGAACTAGGCTCAGCGGAATGGGTGAGGCACTCATAATGTGTGACTCAAGGTTAAAATGTCAACTGAGAGATATATTTACATTTAACACCTGAATTGCCTCAAATGATATTGTTTTTAATAAAGCTTGCTTTTTTAGTTTTTGAAAGTATAAAAGGAGGGCTGGGATAAGTCCCTATTGGCAAATCAATTACAGAATTAAGCATTCTACATTATATAATTGACTTTTAACATTATATAACTGAACTTCATTATATGTAGCTAATTAAGTTGTTAATATACAAATTCTTGCAAATATAAATCAGGAAACTCTATTAATGTTTTTTAAGCAGTTGTGAAAACCTGTTTTTTTTTAAAATATATTGGGCAGTTACGGTTAGTCCCTTTTATCATTTTTTTAGCACAGCAAGTACATTTTTTTGGGTAGCAGAAATATTGGGTTCGTTCGAGAATGCAGTAGAGAAGTATTTTTACACAAATCGAGATACATATATGAAGGATGTTATCTCATTTTGTAAAAAAATACTGTTGAACTTACGTTTGAGGAGTGCAAACACTCCCCCCAAACACACCCATTAAAAGGTAAAGAAAAAACCACTTTTAATTAGGCTGTAACGAATATAAAGATTGAAACATGAACTCCAATTGTTTGCTTAAGTGACTTCAATCATGAGATTACCTCCTTTATCATGTTTTAAATCAAGAGGAGGCTGAGTTGGTTTTCATTTCAATAGCTTATCATATTCACAGAACAGGTCCCCGAACTTTCTCATATTTACAAATTATTCCCTGCAAGTGTATTTTGATGGTCACATGCAGCTTCCAAGCAACAGGGAGAAGAATTCAAAATAAGATATGTTATTTTAAAAATGAATTAAAATTGTTTAATTTGAAAGTAAAGACAATTTTTAAAAAATACAGTAGGTAAAGCACATAATTTAAAATTATGAATAATATAATTTATTTTATGCAAATGTCCGGATCCGGCCATATTACTGTATTAAAAGAATTTGAATCTTTGTCCAAACACAGGAGCCTAATTAAATTATTAAGAATTAAAAGTGAGGTAAAGAAAAATAAAAAAATAAAGGTGGAAGTGGAAAAGGCAGGGGAAGCCTTGTAAGTGGGTCCCAATAAGCTGTCCCCTCTTAGTGGGACCTTTGGGCCCACCTTCATTCTGCCTCTCGTCGCATCGGCAGTTCCCACTTCCCATTTCCCAAGTATCAATTCTAAATTATAATAAATTTTTCTTAACTATGTATATGTATTTTAAAACAAGTTGTATTATTTTAATATATTTTTCCACGTCACCCTCTTCCTTTCTTGCACTTGTCCCTCTGCCCCGTTGCACGAACTAGGCCGCCAGCAGCGCGTGAAGTCACTTGCGGATTTGAAATGGGATTTAATTGTGGTTTATTTTGATTTAATTACAGCATAATTAAATTTTTAAAGGAAGGATTTAGTAATAATCAATTCATAAGATATTAATTTTGCAATCTGTTAATTCTCCCCAATCCAATTAACCAGCCTGTATATTTTATTATTTTAGGGTTTAAGTTAGTTTTATTCACCAAGAAAAAGGAAAAATTATTATGGTAAATTTCATGAGGAAGTTAATAAAAAAAAAGTAGTTTTAACTATCTAAAAGGTCCTAAAATAAAATTCTCAATCCAAAAATATACCATTTGGTTAATAGAGTTAATGAAGGGTTAACGTCTTTCCTAAACATAAATCCTTATTAATTTGTTATTGTTAAATTTATATTTTTAAAAAGTTAATTATAGCATGTGGTAGTAGTTGCTAAATTTACGCTTTTAGCCTTGAAATTTTTTTTATACATAAATTTTAGGCAAGGGATTGGGTTCACCCACAAGTCAATGGCAGGACTAAATCTCCCTTCCTCTTAGGTAATATCAATGTTGGGCAGAGCGAGCCGTCAATTACCCTTAGACGTTTACCTAAGCACCAGGAGTTAGGATGCTTCCCCAAACGTTACGACTAGAGCCACAACAAAATGACCTTCTCTAATATCGAGATCTCTCCCTTTAATAAGAATGTCCAAAACCTTCGTCAGCCTTAATCACGGACGATGGGTGCTTCAACAGAATCGCAGGGAGCCAATGCCCAGCAACATGGAGCTGTGGACTACACATTCTTGTTGTTGGCGGGGTAAAGCCCAAAGTGAACCTCCACGTGGCGGTACAACAGTTTGGACTTTGAAGGGGGAACAAGGGAGTAGCACGTGGTTACCCCCCAATCATGCAGGTAGCGCGAGGTAGGCAACGAAACGGAGCAGCGTTACGGACTACTACGCCGTCAACCCACACCAAAAATATCTGGCAGATAAGGCGTTGATCCAATGTCCCATCCGTTAAATTTAATATTTAGATGTTTTAAATTTCATTTTATTTAAAATATTTAATGTAATAAAAATATGAATCATGATTAAAACTATTAATTTTAAATTTAAGAGATTAAAAGTAAAATAAGAATAAATTTGATAGAGAAGCGATTGTAATAATAGTAGCAGCAGAGATGAATTAGAAAGTAAGATTCATAATGAACGATCGATCATTCATCACAGTACATCTTCCTGCCCAGGTTTTACCGAGCGAAACCATAAGATTGCTTTTTTTTTTTTCCCGAAACTATGAGATTGCTTTTTAATTTATTTTCAAGTGCCCATTTTTTTTGCCTGCCTTTTATGTAAACAATAAAAAAATAAATAAATAAGCATATAAGTAGCTGGTGAGAAAGAAATGCACCGCCCAATGGGGGCCCATGCGAGCACGTGGGCATCCATGTTACCCACTGACTATTCGTACATAAGTGGGACCCATACAACAAAATCCATATATCTAAATATCTAATTGTGGGTGCATCTAGTTCTCTCGTATAAAGAAAAAGGGTTTGATACTGAAAAGTGTCACTTTGTTGTGGTTTTAGTTACGGTGTTTGGAGAGGTATTACTACAGTCTAGTGAAGTTGGATTGACCTACATGTGTGGCCAGTGCCCACAGGGACAGATCATAGTGGATCATGAGTTAGATGCCTTGCCCTTGGATCGTGGGTGAGTCCAACCCCTTTCCTAAAATTTTTGTATAAAAAAAATAATTGTGTGCATGGAAATAATGCAAATGAGGTGAAGAACTACTTTTACGCAAGTCGAGGTAAATATGTAAAGGAGATTATCCTGTTTTATGAAAAACATTGTTGAACGAAATTTTAGTTCTCCCAAACATGATGTTAAACAAACCCATCAAAATAGCATAATCTATAAAATGTTAGCTTATTCACAATTATTCGTTAATACTTGGTAATATAATCTATAAGAGATGTCAAACAGCGGTTGATTGGTAAAAAAATAAAACTAAAAAATCTGAAAAATAGACCTTTATACAAAGCCATGATAGACATTCTTTTGGTAACTACTAACTAGTTATCACTATTTCCACCCTTCAAGTCATAACTTGATCCACGTATTTAATATATATCATAACAATAGTTCAAATTAATAATAATTTTAACGAACATAAATAGGTACTTTAGAAATTCCTATTGATAACTTTATAATAAAAATGATATATTAGACTCAATAATTAAACCAGCTTTAAAGGTTAAAACTTATCTGCATCATCAAAACTTTCATTCCATTGGATTATAACAATATGTTAGATTGATAATTTCGGAGAGCACAATAATGACTTTGAAGATTACCAATAATAAGTAATAATAATATTTAAATTCAGCATTTTTTTAACAACAAACTAGATTAATTTCAGGGGAGAATTAGGGATAAATTCTCCAATGCCAAATTAATTATATAACGAGATCTTCCACAATATACAACTGAGGTCCTATATTATTCAACTAACATTTGCACGATATGCAACTAAAGTTTCACCGTATGCAAATAAACTTCTACAAATATGCAAAACCGTCAATATGTAAATAAATGTGAGCTTTCAAAATATACAATTCAACGTTCACAAACTTTAAAATGGATCCGGTACCATTCTACATTTCTACCATTAATATTGTAATGAGTGTTTTATTCGTAATTCTTCCTAAATCCGAGGACTACTATTTTACCAAAAATTCAGTTTTTTTTTGGTGTTATCTTCAAGGAGTATACTTGTCACCCTACCAACTACCGTAGATAAATTTTAATGAATTATTTATTTTTCCTTTGTTTGGGGAATTATAATATATGGCATTTTTTTTAATTAGAAGACGGCCCCCATACGAGGCCACGCTTTCTTGCTATACTGAGAGAGGACCACAATTCAGCACAAGGCTACGTGCCTCAGCTCGTTCAGCCAATCATGAGCAAGCAAAGTTGCATCCTTTATTTATTTATTTGTTAATTATCGCTCTGCATCTTTTTATAATAATAAATTAATAATATTATTATTACCATTCTTATCATTACTTTAATTTAATATTTTAATGGAAGAAGATAAGCTTCAACAAAGTGAAACGAGACAAAATGTGTCATTCTTCTGTTCTTTTCCCTTCTGCTTTACATGCATTTTCCCCAATTAACTAGAAAGCAAATGAATCATCAACCCCCACGTGTTTCCCCGTTGTGGGATCATTCATCAATTATCCATAGAAAAAAAACCTGTTTGGATGTTCATTTTTTTTATTAAGAGCTTTGTTAAAAAACAATAAAAATAAGTTTTTTTTAAAAAAATTCAAAACAACTTTTAAATGTTCTATCATTTTCTGTTTTTTGTTGTTATTTTTCTTAATTATCATTTTCACTCGCCATCACAATCTCCATCTTGTTTCTGACTATTCTCTACATTAATCTCTAAGTGTGTGTTTGGGAATTCAGTTGAAATAAAAGAGTTCCATTGGGAGAAAGAATTTTACGGATTTCTAGATGGCTTTGCGGATTTCAAGATGATTTTTACAGATTTTGAGATGATTTTATCTCGATTTGCATGTTTTGTTGATGAATGAAGTTCCCAAACAATCACTTAAATGTTCTGACTTTCACATTTTCTTAGTTCGTCAATTTTAAGAACAATTGTTGTTTGTTTCAAACAATTTTTCTTTCTTTCATTCCTTTTTCTTATTTTCAAATTCAATTTTTAAAATTATTATCGAAACAGATGCTTTTTTCCATTCTCAAAACCTGTTTCCGACACGGTTGTGTAAACTATTGTAGAAACATAAAAACAGAAAACAAAATCAACATAGCCTATATCTAATATCTTCCAATGCCTTTTTTTTTATCAGTTTAATATATTTTTCCTTTTGTACAAATTGAATCTACATGATGATCTTTTCAATTTTTAAGATGTTCAGGTTATACGGACCCAATGTGGAATCAAATGTAAATTACACATTCGGACAAAAAAAAATGTAAATTACACACACACACACACACATTAAAATCTATGGTAAGTGGTAATATTGAATGGTGTGATTTATTTAAGATTTTGTAAGGAACATGTGATCGACAATCCAATCATATATATGTTAAAGATTAAGTGATGCTAATTAGTAATCAGCGTCTTAGGTGCAGTGATACGAAAGTAATGAGTTTTTTTTTTTCGGTTGCCCACCTAGTTCACTGAAGCTTCGCTCCGACTACGTCCGGATTCGACCCGCATCGCGCACCTAGCATGGTGGGTGAGTCTCCCAACGGTGGCTGCTGCATACACAAGGTTCGAACCCGAGACCTTGCTTAAGCTGGAACAAACCGCTTACCACTTGATCCAACCAGCTGTTGGTAAAGTAATGAGTTATTAGTAACGAAATAAGAATTCCTCAGATGAATTTACTTTGTGTGTGTTTAAGAATCCGTTGGGAGAAAGGAATTTCGGATTCCAAAAAAAAAATTGACGGAATTTAAAAAGAATTTATGGATTTTGAGAATTTTTTGTCTAAACTTACGTATACTGTTAGAGGAAGATATCTCATACATGCACATTCGTAGGCTGGATTTCAAAAAAGGGAATGGCTTTTGAAAAACCAATACAGAAATGATCTCACGTATGACTGATTCAAACTTCACATTCGTAGGCCGGACATTTTTTTAAGTAACAGGTAAAGAGAGAGAGAGAGTGTGTGTGTGTGTGTTAATTGATATTTTATATACTTGACAAGCAAAAGGCAGACATTTCAAAGCACATTTTAGCTCAAATGCTTTTGTAAGCAAAAGAAACAACAGAGTAGTGTTGGCTGTTTGTTCAAACGTCACAACATTTTCCTCCCTTTTCTCCTTTCCTAATTAAACACACTGAATTAAATACACACCGCCATTTGCAGCATTTTCACATTATTAAAAATTCAATCCGGGGCGTTTGCAATCAATCCTCAACGTGTTTGTTTGGTGTAATAAATTGTGAGAGCCTAGTGATTTTCTTCCTGTAAGGTACAGGTATTTTTCTGCTGAAAACAATCTTTTCTGAAGTAATATCAGTCAGCAAACATGTACGCGTGTTTCTTAACAGAGGAATTCGAACACCATGTTGTGTGGTGGCGGGGAGGAGGCTGATGAGTTATTATTTTATACCAATCATTACATGAGTTGGGCTTTGGCAAAGGTACGAGTAGATGAACAAAACAAGTATATATTGGGTAATGGGGAAGCAAGCTCGAGGATATATTGTGCAATTATACACACACGTGCATATATTATAACCATCACGAGGTCTTTTTCAGAACGGTCCCCATCACTGCTATAAAATAGAAATGCTAAAAATGGAACCCCTCATGTGTTCACATGGCGCAAGCTAATCCTTTTGGCTTTTGTGCCCTCAACTGGTCAAATTCATTACCTTTGTTCTTCCTTTTGCTTCTGCATACAGAGAGAGAGAGGAAAAGGGGGAAGGTCAAAGAGGTCGGCCAACTTCTGCTACCAGCTCAAAGAAAAAGTTTCCCTGTTCTGCAAAACTGCTGAAATCTGTTACATGAAGGCCCATGCTTGATAGAAATGTATCAATACTCATTCAAACTGTCTATTAAAAAAAATCAAACTGGCTAAATCAAGGGATAACAATACCTCAAATTGATTTTGCCTTTAATAGAATAATACACATGTTTAAGGGGGGAAAAATATGCTCCGCCAAGGGTTGAGTCTAATGGCTTGAGTTAGTGCTTCATTGCGTGGCAAAACAATATCTGAATCCTATTGAGATGTATCCATATTTAACATTTGATAGTATTTTAATTAGTATTGATGTCAAGACCAACGTTATGTGATTAGAAATAGAAGAATAAGAATGCTTGTAAACTGACACTATTAAATTTGGTTTGCTAAACGTGGCAAGTGTGTGTTGTCTCTCTCCCTCTCTCTCTGACAGTGTGAGCGTGTGGGTTATAAATTTCTAAAGTCAATACATGATGTTGAATTCATGGCGCCACTAAAATAACAAGTGAAAAATTGGATATGCACATCAAGTGTAAACATGATGGGCAGTTATATATGAGAAAGAATCAAGTGGGTTTAGTAAGTTAAATGAGTTCAGACCCAGAAAAGGTTTTCTGCTGTTTAAAACCTTGCAAATACATTTTCCTGCATAGATAAAGTCCATCATCATTATTATTCAACCATCTAATCCCCATGAAATGGTTGTTTGAACTCTGAACACAACTTCCTCATGCAGGCCAATAAGTGATTAAGCACATAATTTCTTTGTCCCTCCCAAAAAAAGGGTACACAATTCATCACCACTAGTTCACCCAATCTTTATGCAGCATATATGGAAGCCAGCTGGGGCTCTCCACTATCATCCACCAAGAAGTACTTGTGTGCATGTGCATTAACGGGCAATTATCAGTTTTGAGAGAATATTGACAGTATGAAAAAGGTCCTATTAATGTTTAGTAAATGCCATACAGAAAGAAAAAGGTTCTATTAATGTTTAGTAAATGCTCAATTACATGCAAGCATACATACAATGCAGTGTTGATGGAAGCCGAATCAGGTGATGATTAGAGCTGCTGAGCATATCTCCAAAGGAGACAACCAAACACTACGGCTGCACCCGTCGAGGTGCTTAACCCAACACTTTACGGCATGAGCTAACGATAGCGATGCACCACCAGCGTTCGTGTTTCTGAAGGCAACCCTCTAGTTCTAGAGGATTGTCAAGCACCTGTAAGGTTTTTTTTTTTTTTTTACTTTGCACTGGACTAAATTACATGCTTCACCGCTCTTGCAGGCTTTCGTCAATTCCTTTGAGTTTATCGATTCGGTAATGATGATATACTAATTTACATTGGGCATGAATGATCAACATGTACTTGGGGAAGTAATTTTAGTTGGCCTTGTTATCAAATAATTACAAAAGCACATCCACATAAGTTAACGTAAAACTAATCTTACATTTTTACCTTGTCCAAAATCACTTCGACTTGTCCAATCCTTCAGAGAATGGTCCTTCTTTCTTGAATATGGATGCGCCTCCCTCCCAACCAACCATGAACAATCTTATAGTTAATTCTTTTCAATAGCTTTTACTTTCTTTCAACTCAAAAATCACAATTTAGTTGGAATGTTTGATGCAATCCAAATGCCAAGTTACCATGAAATCGGAGCAATCTGATGCTGCAGATGATCCCCACTAGACTGTAGAGTTGGATTTAAAATTAAAAGTATAAAATAAAACCTATCCTAGAAAATTAACCCGTGGGAACGACGTCTTTAAGAAAATAAACCCCCCAAAAAACGCTTTGTGCAAAAATTGTCAATTACGCAAAAAGATTGATAATTAACACATTTTATCAACAAAAAAACAAATTCTGACACACTCATATGTTTTTAATTATAAATATTGAAGATTATAGCTAATTTTGAATATAATTCCTAATCAATTCTCTCAGGAAGTTTGTTACCAAACGGTGCATGAAACTCTTGAAGTCAATTCTACCGTTTTCACTCGACATTCAATTTTTAAAATCGAAGGCAATCGGGGAAGTCAAATGCGTAATCCTGTGATAGCACATATCACATCATCAGATTTGCTGTTACAAGTCGTGTTTAGTATTTTTTTTTTGCAAAATATGGCAAATACTAGATGGGTCTAAAATCATTGAACGTGGAAAAATTATGCAAAAAAAAAAGAATATACTAAAAATGACACTTTTAAAAGTTTCAACCATATGTGATCTGACGCGGTTCAATGGTCAAAGGGTGAAGCAAATTCAAATACGTTGAATTATATAACACCCTTCTTTATTATACATTGAACCTGTCTATTCACTCAAAATCAAAAAATAAAAAAAAACCTTGGTTCTGATCCACGTTTCAGGGACAAAGTCAGTCCCCACATTAGAAGTCTCCTACTTTTGCTAGTCTACATGTCTTGTTTTCCAGTGTCGTCACGTGTCTAAACTGAGAAAGTTAATATGAATGATTATCATAATCATTCAAGGAAGCTTGTAATTGTATGCATGCCTTGGAACATACGATACGATGCTCCTATTTCTCCAAACGTTTGAACATGGTTCAAGATTTGGGACACATGTGGAGCCGCCACCAGCACGATGGCCACAAGTAAACCTACTTCAGTCCAGTCCAGAGCATAATCTTTGTTTTTTTTTGGGTAAAAGTGAGTTCAGAGACCATATTATTGAATTGTAGAAACTAGGTGGGTATACATCCCATACAATTCCATCTCGTATAACACCCCCTACTCCTGCATTTTTGTTGCGCCTTGAGACAGCTCCGTCTACGTTAAGCTTGAACCATGGTGCGGTGGTGGCTCCTAATTATGCCAGATTCAACAGTGCTGGGGCAGTAACGTTAGTGGGAACATGATTGCTCATCCTTGTGTAGTTTTTCCATGTTATGATGATTACTTGTTCTGGTATTCTCGTCTTAGTGTAGTTGTCATTAAAGATTGAACTATTCCTCTATAACCATTGCTGCCACACACCAACCCCCATAATAGAGGCTAGTCAATGCTCTTATCAGAGTGTAGCGGATTCATTAAATTTAGAGAGATTGGAGGAGGAGGAGAAGCCTACTTGTTTGGTAGGGTCAATCAAAGCAAGCCACATATTCTTCGCATAACTATAGTCTCTCACTAAGATTATGTAACTCATTTTCTTCTTCAGCATTGCAATAGCTACATTTCGGCTGTCTATGAATTCCTCCAAACGTTTGGTACGTAGCCTATTATGAAAGACCATCCATAAAAAGACATGAATCCATTCAGCCCCATCCCACTTCCAGATTAATTTGTAGATTAATGAAAGATTTGGAGAGAAAAAATGGAAGATTTTTCCTTGCTGACCTTCTCCCCGGAGGCTCTACAAAATTTCTCCAAACACTCAACCATGCAAGTGGCCTGAGTTTCAGAAATTGTACCAAAGAGTAACAGATCATTAGCAAACATGAGGTGGGAGACTAGTGGTCCTTCTTTGGGGATTCTTATAGGTTGCCAAGTTCCATCCTCCGCTTCATCCATTATTATGTGTGACAGCCTATCAATACATAACACAAAAAGGAAAGGTAAAATAGGGTTCCCTTGTCGAAGGGACCTACCAGGGATGAAATATTCAATTCTTTCGCCATTCCAAAGTACATTTAATGAGGAAGTGGTAATACAATTCATAATCAAATTCAGCAGATGATGTTCCATTCATGTCTCTTGTAGCACATGTTTTATGAAGTTCCATTCAAGCCAATCAAAGGCCTTCTCTAGGTCAATCTTAATGACCATTAAACCATGCTTCTCATTTTGTTCATGATGTGTAGGATCTCCTAGCCTACAATGATATTGTCCTGAATGCACCTACTGGATATAAAGCTAGACTGGTAGGGAGATATAATTTCATCCATTATACCCTTTAGCCTCTAGGTTATTATTTTCGTGGGACATTTGTAGTAGACTGAGCACAAAGCTATAGGGTGAAAGTGTTCAACTCTTTGAGGCACATCTCGCTTCGGTATAAGGCAAATCAATGTTCTACTTGCCTCCTCAGTGTTGTTAGTTCCCTCAAAAACTACATTGATAAACTTACTCATCATAGGACCTACTATCTCCAGTTTTCTTGGAGGAAGATCGGAGAGAAAAATCATACCTGGGTGCTTTGTGAGGGCCTATGGAGAAGATTGCACTACGTATTTCCTCCATCAATAGGGTTCGCAGAGGTTGTTAAGCTTGCCGTCACTAACTGCTGGAAAATTGGCATTAGTTTGGAGCCCCTCCTCCAGTGAATCATCTTTTTATAACAGGTCCTTGAAGTGATTGACCCCCATTCCACTAAATCATCAACTTTGTATAAATACAAAAAATGTGCTTGACAAAGTTACCTCTAATTAGTCTCACCAATACTGGAATTTGACTGATTCTTCTACAAAAGATAACACTTGTAGAATAAAATAATTAATGCTGCACATATTGCTGTGAAATGACTTGTATATTGAACCATAAAATGTCAAAAGGGAGCAACCTGGTTAGTTTTCCATAATGAGTTTGGTAGAATGGTGCCTCTTTTACTAGGTTGAGATAATTTTACTTTTCAAAACGAAAAAAGAAAATTATCAGGTATTCTAAAATCATGTTATGTATACAGTATACACTCTGCCTAGAAGATTAAAAACCACATCAAATGATCATTTATTTATCATTTGGAATTTCATTTACAATAATTTAATGCATGTGCCTCTCCATGCCCCATGTAATGAAAGGCCACAGGAACCCATAACACCAAGGGCCTTCTTTATTGTTATGATAATTCATAAAAGTTTAAATGAGCTGGGTCCCGTGGTTCTCATCAGAATCATAACATATGCCTTCAAACTTAGAGAGCACTTATAAAGGTATTAATAAATAGCCCACCAACATGTTTATCAAATTAAGGGCCTTTTTTATTTGTCTGAGTGGAAAAGGAAGAAGAGCTTGATGATTTAGTGGCGGTTGGTCTTTTTGTCGCTAAAAACCGATAATGAAGGTTCGTATTTCCATTGGAGCAAGTTCCACAACCAGCTTTTCTGGATCCACGGCTCCTCCTCTTGACACGTGTCCTCCCTCCTGTGCTCCTTCTTCTTCTTCTACCTGCCACACTAGTCTCTTCTTCTGCATGGCTGCTCTTTCTTGGTTTGCAGATAGACTTGTCTCTGTTATTTGCCTTATCTGCAAACAA
>JANTPZ010008441.1:0-13351 GCA_025593235.1 Vachellia pachyceras
AGGAGAGAGATTAGTTTTGGCTAAGAGATCATCAACGACAGGGAAGAGAACCATTTCAACTTCTCTGATGAATTCACAATGATGGGACTTGGGAGGAATGAAGTGTAACGCAGGAGGAAGACATGTCTCTTCACTTTGTCCCGAAGAGTTAAGGACCTTGGCCATGAAAGTGAGACTCTCTTTGTCAAAACCAATAGTGGAGCAATTTTCTAGGAATGTTGAGAAGGGAACCCTGAAAGAAGCTGGTGGTTTCAGACACGAGTAATCCACGATGTAAACTGGAGGAGGCTTTGAAAGAAAGTGCCTTTTCAGGGTAAAACACAGGAGGAAAGTACAGAGAAGGAGGAAATGGATCGTGGGGTCATAGTTTCGGAGGAGCAAGAAGAAAGCTTCAATGGAAGCTAGCAGAGAGAGAGTCAAAAGCCAGAGAAATTGAGGGAGTTTTGAGAGGAAATGGTGGGAGAGTAGAGAGAAGGTTTGAGTGATATGGGAATCTGCTTGGTTTTGCATGGATAAATCTTCCATTTGGAATATAATGAAATATTATTGGCCAATGGGATTAGGAGGCGAGGGTTGAGATCTGCACATGAGGGAAGCCATAGATTTAAAGGTGGGGCGACTGAACATGGAGGAGGTTCTTCGTCTCCATTTAGTGTTGTTGTTGGCCGGTGAGATTGCTGACAAGGAGCTGAGGAAAGGGATTAGCAGACAAAAAGCTAATTACATTTGAATTATCCAAATCTATCACACTTTAAAAAGTATAATTCTTTTTTAAAAATTATTTTAGTGTTATAGAATTTTTTGAAAGAATTTTTTTAAAAAATTCTTCTTGGTTTTTTAAATAATGGTTTTGGTTGGTTTCTTTCTTCCTTTAATATTTTGCGATGGACTTGGAAGGATGCCGCCCACGGGAGCAGATTTTCTCAGATTTGTTTTTCTTCTTTTCTTCATAAAATCATATATCCATCCTTAAATTAATTGATTTATAGTTAATATTTAATATTTTATAAAATTCTTATTATAATAATCTATAAATTAAAAATTTTGTTATTCTTGTATATATTGCAACTATGAATCATTAATATCATATTTTAGTAGTTTGAATTTATTTATATTTATAATACTAATTTTGTAAAATATTAAATATGGACTTTCTATTTTTTATTTAACGGTAAGGATTTGATATTGAGAAAAAGGAGTAAAATGATTATAAAATAAGTCAAACCCACCGTACACTCAGCACCTAATTCTCCAGCACTGTGTCACACTCACCATAAACAAAATCTATTGCTCAAAACTCAAAAGTCACCGGGTACTTAGGTGAGGTTAACTCATTTTTAATGAAGGTAACTTTTCTTCTTTTCCATGCAATATATTTTCGACGGTGTAACTAATAAATGCTATCCACTTTTCCTACAAGAGAAATGTCATTTAACGACAGAAAAATCTATCGTTAAATACTATTTTTCATTAGAAAATTTTCATTTAGTGACGAAAAATATTAGCAACACTCGTTATAGCGACAGAAAATAACATAATCCGTCGCTAAATGGTATTTTTCCAGTAGTATTTGTATATAGTAAAAAAAATATTGCACATAGTTAAAGAATTTTACAAGCTGTTAATATAACCTGGATTTTTAAACAAATTTTATGTAGCTTTGGCTTTGAGCAATTGAAAATTTTTTAACAATACTCCTTTAAGTTTTATTTATAAGTAATTTTGATATGTTTTACATAAACTAACAAAAACCTTACACTTTATTGTGGGTAAACACTATAAGAAAATTGTGTTTTTGTAATGGTTATTTTACGACTTTGTAGCAGTTTTAACTACTATAAGTGTAATTAGTAGCGGTTCTAAAAATCGCTGTAAAATTCATTGTGGCAAACAGTTTAACACCGGTCTTATAAAACTGATGCACATATAGTCAAATTCGCTGCTAAGTTTGCAGTGTTTCTAATAAACTACTTCAAAAAAGAGAGGCACAGGAATCATGAAGAAATATTTGTAATGGATATGAAACTGCTACTATTAGAAGAGCATTTTGGATTTTTCTATTGACGTTTGTTATAGTTTAGAACCGCAACTAAAATATTGTATAAAACAAAATATAGTAACCATTTATGAACCGCTACTGATATATTATATCATTCAAATAAATTTGCTGCCAAAATTACATGGAAGTCAAATATATATTTTAAAATTTTTTTAATCTACCATTTATTTATTAAATACAATTGACTTTTCTTGATAAGAAATAAACCGAATTAATGTAGATCGAGCAACTTTTTCAATTGCCAGGGACCTCTTTAAGGTGTACATATTAGTTACTCTTAACATTTCACCAAAAAACCTTGTAAATTAAAACCAAAATCTTCAAAAATATGTAATAGTAAACCGACAGAGCAGTAGTAATATTTTAGAAATATATTTGTAAACGCACTCTTTTAATCATGAAATATTATTTTAATCAATTGACCTCCAGGGAGCGACTCGATATTCCAAAAAAAAGAAAAGAGCAAAGAAAGAAAACAACATCCTCAAATTAATTAATGCAGTAAGTAAAGCAAAAAAAAATAATTCCTATATATAACTGGTTTGGCTTCTAAGTTATTATTAATGCAATACTAGAAATAATTAATTGTATCCAACCACCAACCAACAACCAACTTGTACGTATCTTATTCATTTGCTTCAATAATTTGCCGGTCTCCTTTGACGCTCACTCTGGGTACTTTTGGACAATTTACTTAATCTCGCGCTTCAGAACTTTAATGCTTTAAAAGGAAAGTGAAATGTGAGTAGTTTTTCTCTAAACAGCGTATAAATATCAGTAGATCTTCCATCCCATATCTAATGTTACACTCATCTTGTTAGCTGCAAAGCTTGTAAATAAACAGTTAATTTGAGTCTCATCCAAGGACACTGTCTTTAAAACTATTTCATGACTATCGACAAAATAAGCTGCTTACTTCTCTGATTAAACAAATTCTTCTTATAATGATACATGAATATAGAACTAATGGACATTAATAGAACTAAGCAAAGTTGAGAACCAAATGAGGGAAGAATAATGCTTGAAAGTTCAAGAGTTATTTCTTCAGAACTTCGGTCTCATGCCCTTTTATAGGGTACGGATCATCATAATATTGGGGACACTTAAACACATTTGATAAAAATTAATTCATCCATTAATGCACATAGAAACAATTAAATGGGTAGTTGCATAGTCATTAACACACTTAAGGATGATTTAAGACGTCGGTTGCAAATACTAAGACTCATAATTGTTATTAGAGTAATGAATTAATTAGATGAATATTTCTTATAAAAAGTGTCCAGTTTGTGTTTAACCTACACATAAAGGGGTAGGGAAAATCGTATGATTTTCTCCAGTGGCCCTTTGTCATATGTAAACATACTCCTCCTCTTAGTCCATTTACTAATGCATGACCACATTATAGTATATTCACTTGGATTCTCACAATCCCAAGTAATGTGAAACTCTTTCTTTGACTCACTAACACACAATATTTACAACAATCTCTCACAGGTGTCAAAGGAATTACCTTTAATTGAGTTAATCACATGAGTATAACCGTTGTATCTGGTGGTTCTTATGACTATGAACTAGACCTAGACTAACAAATCTTGGTACACAAAGATGTTAGTGAAGCATACTTCTTTGAACTAACAAATCTTAGTATATACCAAAGGCATTAAGAGTTAGGTTGTTACCCCACATTACCACTGTTAACATCATTTTTGTGCGTTAAGACTATCGTGCGCTTGCTTGGTCCATAATGAATACTATAGAGATTTCACACGATCTTATAGGAGTGGCCCCACTATATATTTGTAGAGGTGATTTCATGAAATGCACCTGCATTGAGCATACCATCTCATAGGATTATGATACTATTAAGAGCTTATGCTCATCTCACTAAAATGCATTCTAGCACTATCTCATGCCATATGAAGAGACCATATTTTTATTTTAATACTAGTAGAACTGACAAATGACTTGTTCTTACCTATTGAACCTTCTTCATAGGATTACCAATCACAGAGGTTTGGTTGTCATCATTGTCAATTTCAAGTTGGCTTTAGTCATATTCCCTCAACAAATTCAATATTTATTTCATCACAAGGGATTTTGTTTATAGATCTACTGGTCAATTTTGACCTCACAAAATCAATTGAGATAACTCCATAATCTTGTAGCATGCTATATCAGATTGTATCTCACACAGTATTTACTAGTACCATTGTTCTATCTACAATTGCTATTGTCATTTGACAATTACAACTTATCGACATAAAATATCGATTTCACGTCAAAAATTTGCCAATAAGTTTTCAACAACTTAGGCATCAAATTTCACTTAATTCTGGCTAGAGTAATAAACTCTAATTCACATAACACTTATTTCAGCCACCATTAAAGGTGAATAATCATCATAGATTTTTTCATATAAAACTGGAGTTTAGTTAACTTCCGTAAATCTCAATATAACGGGAATCCACTATCCATGATACCAATATTTATAGTACCCCTCAAATATTTTATTTCTCATGCATATTTATATATACTCAATTTTCATATAGCATAAGCTATATCACAAGTATTAATATTTGTTAACGCAACAAATTCTCTAAATTTGTGCATACATAGAATGAACTACAAAAGTCACTTCAAATAATGTGTTAAAATCACAAGGAATATTTATACAATGATTCTCAAAACCAAACCAAACTTCAACAACATTTCTCAATATCATATATTATTCACATCCCTATTCCTTTATGATTTCAACATCCAAAATCACATTTGATTCATCCATGCTTCAAAATTAAATTTGAAGCAACAAAGCATTATAACTAATATGACATGCATCCAGATTAAGAGTTCAATACTCACAATAGTCATGCATACACATGCATATACCAATATAAATATACATCCACAAATCATAAAATTAAAACTCATTTATCTTTTCAATAGATAAATGATTGAATTTTCATATGCACATAATATTTGTTTCAAACAATATAAAGGATTTGATCATTTACAAAATTTACTCTTAACATAATCAAATAATTTAGCCTCTACTAATTCACAATGCACTTTAGCATTTGTAAAGTAAGTCCAACAATTTTATATAATTTCTCAATTATCACTATATTTTTATTTTGCCAAAATGATTGTAAGGTACCCCACTACACATATAAGGCTACTAGGCACCCACACGCTTTTAAATATTTCACATATTATGATTCTAACTAATTAGAATCTCACCATATAGTCTCCTTCCATTCTCATTGAATTTAAATGTCTTCGCACAATATATGTTAAGTCACATTTTCACTTGGAAAATGATCTAGTGACTCACAATAACAATACTTTACATCAAAATTATGGTGATTATTGAGCATCATGACAATCACAAATCAACCACAACTCCACAAGTCATAATAATGGACAACAACTTTAAATTTTATTGTCAAACACAATTAACCATATCAAATAATCGACATTATAGCAAATAAATATGTGATGAGAGGAAAAATGTTTTGCACCATATGCTATTAATAACTAATGATTCCAATGCCATCCTCATAATGCAAATTGTATCAAGTTTCATCTAGACTTTATCAAAATTCAATGTGATCTGTCCCAAAATTCAATAATGCCAATATGTGGAAAAAATGGGTGGGGAGGAATCATCATTTTGCAGAAGAAAGCATGCATGGATAAGTTAGTTATAGATCTTTGGCAAGCATACCTGAAGACCAAGGTGTAAGTATCAGTAAACTTGAGATATATATTATGGAGTATGTTGTCACCCATAATTGCCATGAACATGTTATTGTTCCTTCAAGCTGACGGTGAAGCTGGAGCTCATCGGAAGAGCACTATCCATATATATATATATATATCGTACGGTCTTCATCTTTATTTTGCAATTGATTTTTATTGTCATCAACCTCTTTACTTTTGTACCCATTAAATTCCAAGCACCCAAGAAGACTTTGTGATTGTTTATCATTAAATGGCTTCTCTCTTCATCTGAGATTTTTTTACTTCTTTTTGGTGATTGTAATCTGTTTCTTGATTTTGTGAATCGAGGCTGATATGTTGGCTTGACCATCGTCATCAAGGAACACAACAATTTCTCCCCCATCAATTCCGAAAAATCATATACACACACATATAAACATATTCAGGTCCAAAATATTCAGATTGAACAATTCTAATAATTTCAATGAGTAAGAATCATGTGAAAAGAGGCTGAGATTGGAATTAGAACTTATCTCATTTCCTTTGTAATGAAATGGAGAACACTCATCATAGCACTCTCACAAATCTAGCAAGAAATAGCTCTGAAGATTGTTGTAAAGAGCATATAAATATCAGTGGATCTTAAATAGCACTCATTCTGATAGCAGCAACACCTGCAAATAAACAGTTAATTTCAGTTGCGTCCGAGGATAATGTCCTTAAGAGCTATTTCGCGCCTACCAACAAAATAAGTTGCGGTACTCTCCTGTAAGGAGACATGGATACAGAACTAACATAAGGTAATAGAACTCAACAAGGTTGAGAACCAGAGGAGGGAATAATAGTGCTCGAAAGCTCATGAGCTGTCTCTTCAGAACTTCGGTCTTATGCTCTTTTACGCATCATAATATTGGACACACTTAAACACATTTGATGACGATTAACTTATCCATTTATGCACTAAAAGACAATTAAATGGGATGTTGCATAGTCATAATACAATTAATGATGATTTAATACGTTGTTACAAATACTAAAGACTCATAATTGTTATTAGAGTGATGAATTAATTAGATGAATATTTTTTATAAAGAGTGCCCAGTTCATGTTTAACCTACGCACAAATGGGTAGGGAAAATCACCGGATTTGTCTTCGGTGGACATTTGTCGTATGTAAACATACTCCTCCTCTCAATCCATTTGTTAGTCTAAGATCACACTATAGTAAATTCACTTGGATCTCTACAATCCCAAGTAATGTAGGACTCTTCCTTTGACACACTACACACAATATTTACAACAATTAGTTTTGAGCCAAGATTTTTTGCATGCATGGAGGACACATGTCAACGCAAAAATCCACCATAACAACTACTTAAATCATAAGGATATGGTCGGAACAAGAAGAAAAATGGAGGAAGTGCCTCAAGAGATCATGTATGATTTAGTAGAGGAGAAAAATCAAATTTGGGTAATCAAAAATAAGGAAGGTAGTGTTCTAGACACAACAAAAGTTAAGGTCACGTCCTATAAACAGTCTCTAATGGGATATAATGGATTGACCAATGGAAGCTACTCCATGGAAGCAGATGATCTCCTCTTTGAAGATAATATCTATTGGAAAATGCCAGAGCCAATAGAAGAGATAAAGTGTAATATCCCTAATTTTAGGATTTGTAGTTAGTTGTTGTGTAGATTTTTTTTATCAAAGAAAATAAAATAAATTAAAATTTAAAATAGGTAGGAAATTTTAAATATTTATTCTATGAAAAAAATAAAAAACATATAAAATAAAGATATAAAATAAATCCCTCCTAAAAAAATAATTATATGTGTGTAAACTTATCTCATTATTAAAATAGGTAAAAAATAATATCTAAATAATTATTTCTAATGTTATCATCATTATTAAGATTATTATTATTAATTTCATTTTTAAAAAAATATTATTTTCTTCAAATAAGACTCTAACTCTAACCCTACCTCTATATAAACTACATATCCTTCAGCCTAACCCTAAACTCAACCGCTACAGTAACAGGTTCTCTCTTTCGGCTCTCTTTCCTTTTTCCAGTGATACAACTCTAACCCTTTTATTGTATGGTTGTCTTGTCAACTTTTTTCACTTTCATCTTCCACAAGTCGGCTGAATATGTGAGATTTTTCTTCACCTGTCTCTATTATGTGGTCAAAGCATTTATTGTCTATTCCTTCTAATTTCACGCCTTAGCTTCTGCTTTCGTACACAGTTGCTTTGCTTTCCTTTATGCCTTCTCAACCCATCAGAACTATTCAGGCTTGTCCTATCAAAATAATAATAGAATAGGTTAATACATATAAATACATATGAGTGTGTGTCTCTTGGTTTGTGCTGTGCGTGTAGTGTATATATATATAAACAATGTTGACTTACAAGCCTTGTACCATCCAATGTGTATATTATGTGTATATATATAAATCTACACACGTTTTTGTACTCCCAAAATATACATTATATATCAATATACATATGCAAATATATGTGTAAGTCCTGTAAAAAAATAAAAGTAACATAATAAATATATATTAATATATATATAATAGAAGAAGCCCAGTTGTGCCTTTTTTTGTAATACATATATATTTATATACCATACTATTATATAATAATATATATAGATACATGTTTATTTCAAACTATTATTGTTTTGTTTAAAAAAAAGAGAGTGAGAGAGGATAAAGCACAGTGACGCCAAGTCTCTGTGTGGAAGTGTATTTTGTGTGTGTGAGTAGGTGTGTAAGTGTAGAAGTGGAGGTGTGTAAGAGTAGGTGTGTGTAAGTTTTAGTGTGTTTTAATTTTTTGGTTATTTTATTACTTTAGTAGTATAGAAAATTGATTTTGTCATGATCCACACAATTTAATGCCAACTAGTGGTATAAATCATCAAACCATGAAGTACAGTATGTTTTTTTTATCACCAATAAGCTAACCCCCTTTTCAAGCATTAGGCACATCTCCTTAGAATAATGACAAAAAAAAGAACACTAATTAATTAATTTAATATATATATATATAACACAACTACTCCCAGCTGAAAGTGTGTGTATATAACATAATATATTATTATAATAATATATATAAGAAAATATATATAATAACATATATAGTATTACATAATTATGCATGTGTTCCTTAAACGTTGGCAATGGCCAAGCATGTGTACATAATAATATGTTATTATATGTATAATAATATATAAGAAAACGTATATAATAATATATATAATAAATATATATTAATATATATATTCGGTTGTGTTTTTTTATTTCGCATATAATAATAAATTACACTTAGTTTATCTGAATTGAAAATTTATAATAATAATAATATGACTATTACAACCACTTTTATTATTAGTATTATTATTCTTCCTCTTAAACAACCAAAAAAAATACAAGAAACTGTCCCATATAAAAAAATGATAAACATTTTTGTCTTATATGAATAAATAAAACAACTTATATCTTCGACTAATAGATGGGTATTAAGAGTAGTTTTAGGTATTTAGAGTGCCTTTGAAGCACCTTTTGGAATAAGTTAATTAGTCTATTGATAGAAATTATTGTGTATGATTTTTTGTAGACTCTCGTTGAGAATTTTGAAGCGTCTCTTGTGTGCTTACTCGTAAGTTTGTGAGCTACAGGTAACTTTGAATATTCTTCCATATACTTGTGAGCCGCATATGATTAAATTGTGATTTAATTATGTTTTATACATTTTGGATTGAATTATATAAATGCAAATATTTAAAATTTTCAATATATATATTTTGACATGAAAATTTTTATAAATTATCATAGCGGTTGCATTGTGATTGGGTTGGAGTATGGAAGAGAAATATGTATGATGAGATTTTATCACGTGATAAGCCATCACTCGGTGCACAGTGGATGGCATTTGTAGGGCTCATTTACCCGTGTCTTTCCTTTAGCCAGGATTGCATTGGAATTGTGGGACGTGTGACACCTCATTGGTTTTCTTTTAAGGAGGGGAGCCATAGTCCAGACTTGAGCTCTACACCTTTGGCTGGGTGTATCTTAAGAAACTGGTGAGCTTGAAACAAGTCAGTTACATGGATAAGTTTCTATTGGACTACGTGTTAGCCTATGACTCCGGTCAGCGGAATAAGGATGGATGGTGATATAAGGGTGGTTGCATATTACATTATTATGCATTATTTGTGATGATGATTGTGAGTTTCATAATTATGAAAGAAAATATGAAATTGTTTATATTATGGTTACTTCATATATATACACAAATGTATTTCGTTAATCAGTTCTTCCTTTTTAATTGTATGCCGTTTGCTTGTGTGTGGTAGAAACTTGCAGAGTTACTGGGGCGTGGAATCTTACCCCGTTATATTAACATTTTCAGGTGATTGTTCTAGTAGGCAGTAAGGAAAGGCACCTATGGAGTGAGCCTTGTTGGCTCTTGTGCCCTTAGGCACATGCTATCATTTTAATTTGTCATGACTCTAAGACTTCCGTGATTTATTTTCTATTTACTTTGATATTTTGGGAAGATTTGGATTGCTAATAATGACATGTATTTTGGCTGGATTGAAGATATGTTTTAATGAATTGATATTTGAAATCCTCTTTATTTACACATGGTAAAAATTTCATTAAGCATTTGGTTAGAATTTTAGGATGTTACATAAAGCGCATTAAGAAAATATACCCAGTGGTTCCCATATTAGAGTATAATGAGTGGTGTAGGCTTTGGAATTTTCTGTGGTTATCACTATGCTTGGGTGAAGTTTAATTTTTATATGCTTAAATCTCATCTGATCAAGCTATAAGGCTTTTGTGAATTTGAACTGATTGACCTACAAAATAACTATTATAGAGGTCCCTGGGTGATTTTCCAACATTGTGTATTGTTAAATTTACTAACCAAGAACAAGGGAAGAATCACTACAGGAAATTGTTATATAGAGGTCCTTGGGTGATTTTCCAAAATTGTGTATTAGTTCAAAAGTTGACTTCTTATTTTGACCTTTCAAAAATGAGTATTATGACCTGGGTTCATATTCCTCATATTCCAGTTCATTGTTACAACAGACACTGCATAGCAAGGTTGGGGAGCGAATTGGAAGACCCCTTAAAGTGGACTAAAATACTCTATCAAACAATACAAGCTCAACAGTAAAGGTGGAGAGACGCATGTATGCATGAATTTGCATGCATCTTGATTTATAAGAAATACTCATCCCATGCATCATTGTCCCTGAAGAATGTTTCAACATTGAGTATGAACCTCAAAAAAAGAAAGAAAGAAAGACAGAAAGGGCCAAATGAATTTCCTAACAATGAATTAAGCTAAAGATAGGGACTAAGTATGCTTAATGAAGAAAATGTAAGTGGGCCTAGGAAATGAAATATGAATGGGCCTAGTAAAGGTGTAATATTGGAAGAGATGGACAGCGTTATGGATAAAGCTTTAATTTCAATACAAGAGGGCTCTAGTAGCAAAGGAAAACTCAAGAAAATCAGCCAACGCACAAACCAAGTGGTAAGTGGAAATATAGGCCAAGTGGCGAAGAAAAATTACACTCATATGGAACCACACATTGACAAAGCTCATTCATCAAATACAATGTTGAATGCTAATACTAGCTTAAATAAAGCTAAGAATGAGGAGCCTAAAATTTGCCTCTTGCTTATAGGCTATGACCCAAATCCCCCTAATCCACTACCATCAAAAGCTGAGTGAAAAGAAGAGCAAATGGAGGATTCCAGGGTAGAGTTAGATAACTTTGAGGATGTGGAAACAACCACAAAAGATGAAGATAATTTTGATGATTTCAACTTCGTACCAGAAAGAGGAGCTAGTTAGTAAGCGTTTGGCATTGCTTTGTTGTCTTTAATCATGATTATTGCAACTTGGAATTATAGGGGCCAAGTAGCAAGACCTTCCTCATCTTATTAAATATATGTTTAAAAAATAGAATTGATATTCTTTGTCTAATTGAGCCTAGAATAAGTGGTGAATGTGTTGACAACATGATTCGTAAGTTTGGTTTCTCGCATTGGTTTAGGATTGAAGCTTCAGGTTATTTTGGAGGGATATGGCTTCTCTGGAATGTGAGTGATTTATAATAGACTATATTACCTCTAATACCCATTTATTACACCATCAAATCCATAACTTGAAGCTCAGTTGTTCTTTCTTTACTTATAAAACCAACTATAGGAAGCGAAATCAATTATAGTGAGCAATTCTGGAGATTGCCCAACATACTATGGATATTTGGATTCTAGTAAGGGATTCTAATGCTTATAGAGTACCTACAAATATAATTCAAAGGTAATCCAACCTACTCCCTTTCAATGAAGCAGTTTGATGATTGCATCCTTGAGGCTAGTCTTCATGAGCCAAAAGATCCTAGGGGCATATTCACTTGGGAGCGAGGTTAGGGAGAACTTAGACTGGGTCTTTTGAAATGTTACTTGGGAGATTACCTTTCCTCACACTCAAGTGACTCATGATCTCATGTATAAATCGGACCGTAAGGTTATTGTTGTCTCCTACCTCCCTATTGTGATCCGTTCCCAAAACAAGAAAAGATTTCATTATTTGGCTACTTGGAGGCTCGAGGAGGGGTTCCAACATATCATAGACAATGCCTAGCGGGAGAAAGATTGGCTTGATAGGATTAAGAGCTTTCAAGAACAAGCTACTGATTGGAATGAATCTTCGGTCGGAAGCATCCCTATAAGGAAAAGAGAGATCTTGAGGAGGTTAAAAGGCATCAAAATCCGCAAGGGTAGTGGTACTCTAAATAGCCTTTGTAAGCTGAAAAAGAAGATTTGGGAGGAGTATAATAAGTTAATGATGCAGGAACAGATTTTTTGGATTCAAAAATTTAGATGTAATTGGGTCACCAATACTCGAGTATTGGCCATATGGGATTCGATACTCGAGTGCTGGAGCCTAGCACTCGAGTATCAGCCCCCTCTGTTAACTCCAGCTCGACATATATTTGGTATTTTGATCATATCTCTCAAACCACAAGTTCAATTGATGTGAAACCAATTTTGTATAAAACTAGACTCAAAATTAGTTTCATAGACACCTAGAACAGCATCAAAGAATTTCAGATGAAGGAGATATAAATTTCTAAACATTGTGGTCGAATTCAACACTTTTTCCCTAACCTTTGCCTATTATATCTATCATAACTTTCTTTATATAATAGTTTTGGGACTAATTCTTATTTTATGTGAAACTAGACTTGCAGGGCTTTCCATTGATATATTATGTGCAAGGTTTGGAGTTGACTTGAGAGAGTTATAGCCTTTGCAAGTTGAGCCATGTGCTGAAAGCTGGACTGTGACCTGTGCAAGTGCAATTCATGAAGTAGAACTCGAGTTTTGCATTTACAACACTCAAGTTTCATGATCTAAATGGAATTTTGACACTATATATTCAGTAAAACTCGAGTTATAGCTTGGGAACACTCGAGTTATGTCACAGATGTCATAAAACTCGAGTTACAGCATGCTCAGAACTCGAGTTGT
>JANTPZ010008442.1:0-13641 GCA_025593235.1 Vachellia pachyceras
TCTGGTAGTACTAAATACTTTGTTCAATTGGAAGAACTAATTAAATTTAGAGTGCATAGATCTAATTTTTTAAAAGTCTATATTATTTTTGAAAAAAATTATTGTAGTAGATCTATAATCTAAAATAAAAACAATATCTTAACTATTACTTTTTTAAAAATAATTTTTTATTTAATAAATCACCATTTCAAAAAAAAATTAAATCTGGAACGGTCTTAGATCTAATGAGCTTTCCCTTTTAAGCATTGGATGCTTAGGAGGGAAATCCATCCAACTTGTACTAATTAAAAGTCTGTTTGTGTCAAAAAATTTATTGTAATGGAAATGAATGGAAGATAATAGTAACGAGGAAAATGGAAGATTTTTTCCCATGACTGAAATGTTCAATATATATTAAATTAAAAATGAGTTGATAGAAAAATTTATATTTGATAAAATAAAAATGATGGCAAGATAGATAGAACAAAAATTTATATTTGATAAGTTTGTCTTTTGGATTGCAATTGAAGATCAGATCCTACAAATAATGATGGGAATCAGTCTTCCCATGTTTAAAGATAAAATCACCTTCAGTCAGAAATTCAGTTCCCAACTTTTTCCTAACTACATGTCGTCCTCCGATGGAGAATCCAGAGTTTCCATTCTAGAATTTTCAATGAACCAAACACCAAAATGTGTCTGTTTAGAAACCTGTTAGGAGAATGATCGCTGGACAAAACGTATTTTAGAAAATGGCTTTTATCCAGAATACATTTTGGCATAATGCATTTATATTTGGGTAAACGTTGGATTTAGAATGCATTTTGTTAGAATGCATTCTGTTAAGAGGGAGCTTTTTCACTCAGAATGTATTTTGAAAGAATGAGTTATCAAAACGCTGTTAGTGTGTTTGGATAGCCCGTTGGGAGAATGGACACATATTCTAAGGTAAATATTGAGATGAGTTTTGTCTCGGTAAGCGCAGGAATATCTTTTAGATGCCCAAACGGGCTATCCAAACAGACTTCCAAAATGCATTTTGAATCTTTGAAAGGAATTACCAAACAAGAACGTTAACAAGGGTCAATGGACAATGTTTTTCCCCATGTAATGCCTTTCTTCCCATGCATGAAGCATCATTGATTTTGTTGTTGAATTGTATGACCGAACCATGCATGCGTTGTTTCAGTTTTAAGCTTTCAAGAACTGAGTTGCAAAGAAAATGAAATCTCACAAATCCTTTATATTATTTATGCTTATGATAAAAAAGGAAAAAAAAACTCTATTCTCTCTATCTAAAAAGTGCATGAAAGAAAGTGAGACATCCACTTCATTCTTATCCAAGTTAAAAAGCTTCATTCTTGTACGAAAATCACAGGCATAGATGACTATTTTAATCGTACCGGAGGAGAAGTTCACTTCATGACAAACTAATCACAACATTACAAGTAAACAACTCGCAAATTCACTCAAATTATACATACAATGATCATAATCAATATCACTAATATACACTAAAATTGCATAAAACTTCCGGTTATTAATATAAGAGGCAATTGATATTTTTAGAAATATCAAAAAACTAAATATATTACTTAAAAATCATTTATTTATATATATCAGTACATTATCAATTTATAATTTAAGTAAATTGATTTACAACAAAATGATAAATGTAAATACTTAAAAGTAAAGGAGAAAAACAATAAAATACCTTTAACCTTTGGAAAATTTTGAATCCATGTGAAGTCAAGGTCCCGAGTTTAGCATAACGAATGTCACTGTCATTCTAGTAAATTCCCACATCTGATCAATGAGTTTTTTTTCCTATTAGCTCAAGGGTATTATAGTCTTTACACGATATTTCAATATTTAAAAAATAATCCACCGAGTCTGATAAGAGATTATACTTATTGGGTGCCCAAAATAATATATAGTTGTATATAATTTGAAATATACGCTTTAGCTAGACAAATTAATTTAAATAATATATATTATATAATTAATAATTGATATTTTATAAATTAAAAAAAATCTTTTCATAAATATATGCATTAAAGATAATTCTTGCAGTAGTTTTGGGCTTCTAAGTTCTTGCGTATCACCTACATAATACAGTTTATTAGTAAGGCAATTTTTTTTAAAAGCATAATATTTCTATTTTAAATTGTACGAAGATTTATGCATAAAAAATATTAAAATAACATGTATTTTATAAAATAAAGCGAAAATATGTTTTCAAATTTTTTAAAATAATCTCTAAATTGCTTCAAAAAATATAGTACAAAATAAGTGGGCATATGTTTTGCTTTTTTTCTTTTAAGTTTACTTTCTTTTATGGGTTAGTACAATCTTTGAACTCTCAAGTTTATCCTTATTTTATTTTTAATTTCTTAAATTTAAAATCATTGATTTTGATCCATTGAGTTTATTTTATTTAAAACATTGATTGCTAAAATTGAATAAAAATATGGACTGGTTGCTAAAATCTAATAAAAATATTAATCATTGTACCTCTGAATGGATTAAAACCATTGGTTTTAATTTGAAGGATCAAAATCGAAATGAGGATATATGCTGGAGGAATAAAAAATTGTATTAACACTCTTTTTATTTCTCAAAATCAGACATAAATTGAAAGGTGTTATGTAGTACTAGAAACCTGGATGCCATAAGATGATAATGGCCCAAAGTTCAGTTTTTATGGCCGATAGAAGTTGTTCAAAGTTCAAACGTCTCAGCTTCATTCCATGAACCCGATCATTGTCAACCCCCTGTCTAAAATTTCATCAATGAAGAAAAAAAACCCGATCATTGTATGAAAAAAAACGATTACTTGAATGATTATTTACTTGGTTAATTAATTGAATATAAATAAATTTATTGTTGTCGAAAAATATAGATAAATATTGAAGATAAGATTGAATAATTAAATATCTAATTAATAACTAATCCAATTCCACATGAGCAAAACATGATGAATTTTATATGATATAATATATAAAACATTTATATGTTTTCCCTAGTGCCCAATTGTACGGCAATTCCCAAATGGAATATTTCAGTGCAAACTCGTTGGAGAAAACCTTTGGAAGGAAGCTAATTAATTATGTGCATTATTGAACCATGATAAAGAATCAAATCTAATCTCATTCCCCCACTAAATTAAATGGATTGAGAAAGCCCTTACAAAAACAATTGGTCAAAAAATATAGAGATATCCAAGGGTACTTGGTTTTCCGGTGGATCGACAACATCATAACATCGGTCAATTAGGTTCAAATCCCACCTTATTAAAAAAGACCATGGGGAGATGTATCCTTTCACAAAGTCATGATCCGAATTAAATGCTTACTCGCATACATAATAATATGGTTTAGAAAAAGTGTCGAATATTAGGTGGCTCCATGGCTTATAAAAAACATCTATAGGGATTACATTTCAATTCCTTCCCCCTCGATTATGACTGAGCACTACATGAGGGATTCTCTAGCATTTAAATAAATAAATAAAGAAAATGAGATAATTCCGGAGTATTTTATATAGAGGATTTCTTAAAATACAAAATAATTACATATAAATCCAAATTTATAGTGGGATTGAAATTGTATGGTATTGAGATATTCTTTCATACTCAGTCTATTTAGTTAAATGAAATCCCTAAAGTTTCAAAAAGTAATTCAAAATACACTTGTAGGGAAAAAAAGCCTTTTCTTATTGTGCCCGATTTATATAAATAAGGCCTGTGGGTTTTGTCTTTCTACACCAATCGTTTAAGCAAAACCCATGTAAAAAACACTTAACAGTTTGGCAAAAGAAGTTACTTTTTACACGGGTCATAAAACACAACAGGTAGGCAGATAAGTAGTTTAAATTATTTAACTTGTTGAAAATTTCACTACTAGAAAAATACCATTTAGCAACGGAAAATTCGAAGCTAAATGGCTATTTTCCGTCGCTAAAACGAGGGTCACTAATATTTTCCGTCGCTAAATAGAAATTTCTGATAGAAAATAATCATTTAGCGATAGATTCGTTAAATGACATTTTTCTGGTAGTGTTTATAACTTTCTACTGAGGTTTTCTTTCCACCCAGGCCAGTGGAGAAAGCTTTTTCTACACCATATTTCACAACAACCTAGGTAGAAGCAATTTGAAATGACTTTTTAATCTCTATCGTATTTATTCGTGTGCCAAGTGTTTCAACTAACTGCACAATGAACCCCTCACGTTTGTGCAAATCCTCACTCAAAGGGTGAATTAGGTGATAATAAAAATATTGCTGTAAAAGTAAAAGAATAAGCAAGAAGATGAGATAGAGGGATTGGGAAGATGAGAGAAAGTTAAAGAGAATAATGCAGTGAAGAGAATACACATTTGTTACAAAGCTCCATGAAACAATGGCGAAGCCTTCATATGTCTTTATGAGCTACCTCTGCACTCTTTTAGATGGAAAAAAGTCATCTGCTCAAGGATCAAATCATTGGATGTTCTGCCTACGAACTTCACTATGTTGGATAATCCACTCAGACTCTTACGAGTGGATTTCAACAACTTGGACATTGCACGAGTCCACAAAAGACTCGTGAATGTTGAAATGTTTCAATCAACGAAGTCCATTATCATTCTAAGATATTTCCTCCTTTTATCATCTTTTAGCTCTGTCTCTTTCAGTGTAGTTTCTATAGATGACTTTAATCAGTTGTGTGACTCATTTCCCTTTAACTATAACGACTGTAATCTTTAACTTTCCTTATTGTTGGTACCATTTTTATTATCACTCTTTTGTAGTAGTGGTGATAATAAAAATTGTTATAAAAGTAAAAGACTATACAAGAAGTTGAGATGGAGGGATGAAGAAAATGAGAAAAAGTTGAAGGAGAGAATAATGAGGAGCTCTCATTCACTTCATTGTATTTCAATACTTTGTGGGGATATAAGTCCCATGCAATCACTCTTAAGCAAAGTTATCACATGATTAGGACACACATCTAATAGGGAAGAGACGGATAATTGCATTTATGGGAGATATATTCGATTTTGTCGACCTCCCAATTCCTTTCGAGCAATTTGTTTTAATTCTAGGGTGTTTGTATATGTATTATATATATAAATTCAAAATTACATTAATATTATATAGATAATGTTAATGTATGTTAGTTTTAATATTTAATTTATTTGATAAATTAAATAACTAATATTTATATTTGGATTTAATTTATAAAGATAAATTAAATCGATTGGCTCATTGTTTGGATTAATTTAATAGATATGATTTAATCAAATTAGATTAATCCAAATTTAAATTTCATAATTTGAATATAAAGATTAATAAAGATTAATCTTGAATATCATTTTAAGTTTAAATTTCAAGATTAATAAAGATTAATCTTGAATATCTTTTGGAGATTCAAGATTGATCAAGATGAATCCTGAATATCTTTATCAAATTCATATTTTCAAGATTAATAAAAGATTAATCCTGAATTATAATGCACACCATGAGTTCTATAAATATGAGGGCTCATGAGTAATAAGGGTAAGCATTTTCGAATTTAATTGAGTGAACAATTGAACCCCTAGAGAGAGAGTGAAACCAAGGGCGCTAGCACGCTGCGTTATTGAGAACTGTTCCCATGGATACCAGTAGAGGGAGGTGATCAATGAAGGTTGGCTCCTAGAGATTGGATTTCCAAGAACCGCTAAAAGATTATTACTTGTTGCGAATTCAAGAACTGCAAAAATAAGGTACTGTCCTAACTACTCTGTCTAAACGCATTTAACAGATCCAAACGTGAGGTTAAAAAATTTTGAAATTTGTTTCTTCCGTTGCGTGTGTATGTTCTAATTTCAACAGTGATATCAAAGCCATGTCAATTGTGCGTTTAGATCGAGTTTATCTTGATTGATGTTGTTCGTATGCGTTTTTGAATCAAAACATGTATGTATGTTTTTTCGCATACGTTCTTGATGTATAATGAGTTCTTGATGATGCATGAGATGTGTAATCTGAATATGATATATGTGATATATGATCTTGATGATTATAAATGCGTTCTTGAATTAATTCTTTATACATATGATGATATATGATCATGTGATGATGTGTTCTTTATATGCTGTTGAATTAATTCTTTATACCAACAAAAGAAAAAAAAGAATTAATTCTTTATACATATGAAGATATATGATCATGTGATGATGTGTTCTTGATATGAGTTATCATCTCTTTAGTTGTTACTTTTCATATTAAGATGAGTTATTGATATATGAGGTATATGCATTGTTGATGCTTTCACGATCAGTTCTTTATATATGAGTTATCATCCCTTCATGTTACTCTTTTTATTATATGGGAAATAATCTCTCATAGTGTAAGAGTTATAATCTCTCATATTGTGTGTGTTTGAGAATTCCATTGGGAGAAAGGAGTTTACAGATTCTGAGATATTTTACGAATTTTGAGATGCTTTTTACGGATTTCAAGATGCATTTTGTCTTGGATTGTGTGCCTGTTAGGAGGAAATGATTCCCAACCAAGCACATCGTTACTTCTCATAATGTAAGAGTTATCATCTTTTATGTTAATACTTATACTGTATGAGTTGCTTTTCAACATGTTCATTGCAAATATGATTAGGTATCGTGACTTAATATGATTTTATAATTTACAAAGGGTTGTAATTTTATCAATCTTTAATCATTTCTTATTATAGATGTAATCTCATGGGCTTGAGAGATATAGGTTAGGTGAGTCGTATTATATAATATTTTATGCTTCTTTTGGTTAGATTATAGGATGCATATTATTATATATGCATATATATATATATATTTGTATGAGATACAAACTACGTAATATACATATAAACAGTTAATTAAAAAATCATCATAATTCAATCTTAAATCATAATGGCATCAATTAATGAATAATTGTCTAAACCTCAATCGTTAAGTTGTAGGTTCCACCAAAGTGGATGCATTTGAGTTATCTTAGTAAGGTAATTGTGAGTAATAGTGCTACTCACAGAATTCATTATTGTCTTGACTTAATTAAGATTATCAAAACGGTTTTGGATATCAAGGCATTAGATGGGATTAAACATGCCGTGTCATATGATGGCCAAATCCCATAAAATCTAAGAGTTACATATGATGTAATTGATAAAGCGTTTAAATAACTTGGATTTAATATCTTGTTAAAGCAGAGTTAAATTTAATTGAAATATGGATCTTAGCCCACTAATCATATTGAGGGTTGTTGATTTAGTGGGAAATTAATAATCTACTATGCATATTTAAAACTATAGAATCATGTACACTAGTAATACCGCTACACTATCACTGTGATCAGTCATTGAGAAGGACAAACTCAATAGGACAAACTTTTGTAACTAGTTCAGGAACTTGAGAATTGTCCCTAAGCACAAAAGAAAGGCTTATGTCCTCGATCAACACATTCCTAACAAGCCTACAACTAATGCTCCCAATGCTCAAAGAGATGCTTACACGAAGCATAAAGATGACTCTGTGGATATGGGATGCATGATGCTTGTCTCCATGGTTCCAGAGATCCAAAGAGATTTGGAACATATGGAGGCTTATAAGATGATTATTCATCTTAAGAAAATGTTCTAGCAATAGGCAAGGCAAGAGAGGTGTGAGCCACTAAAGCCTTTCACTCTTGCAAGATGGTTGAAGGTGTATCAGTTAGCACTCATGTGTTGAAAAGGAAAAGGAAAGGCAATGGCAAAGGAAAGGGTTATGGCTTAGCTGGTAAGACCAAAGGGCCAAACAAACCTGAAACTAAGTCCGCGTTTAAGAAGGCAAAGCCTCCAAAGGAAGGAATGTGCTTCTTCTGCAATGAACCTGATCATTGGAAGAAGAATTGCAAACTCTACCTACAAAATCTGAAAAGAAAAGGAAGGATAACGAGTTTATTTTTTCTGGTATTTATGTTATAGACATTCATTTTTCTACTTCCTCTACATGGCTATTAGATACTACATGTGGTTCTCACATATGTAAGAATGTACACGGTCTAAAGGATAGTATAAAACTGAAGAAGGGCGATGTGGACCTATGCATTGAAAATAGAGCAAGAGTTGCTGCTTTAGCCGTAGGCATTTATGAATTAATTATGACCATGAGACATTCTATTAATGGAAATATCTATAACATAACTGTCAAAAGGATTAAATCAAATGATTTGAATCCAACCTGCCTATGACATTGTCGTCTAGGTCATGTAAATGAGAAACACATTTCTAAACTCCATCAAGATAGATTTTTTAGCTCATTTAATTTTCAATTAATTGACACGTGTGAATCTCATTTATTAGGAAATATGGTCAAGGAACCTTTCACCGGGCACAATGAGAAGATCACAGATTTTTTAGGCCTCACACATACAGATGGCCACTAATTACACCTGCCAAAAGAGGTCATATGTACTCTACTACCTTTATAAATGATTTTAGAAGATATGGTTACGTCTATCTAATGAAACATAAATCTAAATCTTTGAAATGTTCAAAGCACTCCAAAATGAAGTACAAAATAAACTTGGTAAAACAATTAAAACACTTCAATATGGTTGATGAGGTGAATATTTGAGTCAAGAATTCATTGACCATTTTAGAAGTTGTTAAATAATCTCACAACTCACTCCTCCAGGAACACCACAATGGAATGGAGTTTCTGAAAGGAGGAATTGAACTATATTAAATATGATTCGATCTATGATGAGTCAAACAAATCTTCCACCTTTCTTTTAGGGTTTGCATTGGAAACAGTTGTCTTCACAGTGAATCGAGTTCCATCTAAGGCAGTTGAAAAGATACCATATGAGATATGAACAGGGAAGACACCTAGCTTGTCTTTTCTCAAGATTTGGGATATAATGTTTATGTTAAACAACAGGCCTCCGATAAATTATCAAACAGATTCTTCAAATGCCTTTTTGTGGTGTATCTCAAGGAAATAAAATGATACTAAGTTTATGATACCACCGAACACAAAGTGTTTGTTATTTGAAACATTGTCTTTTTTAGAAAGAAAATTCATCTCTAAAAGAACCAATGATAGCATATTGCACCTTGAAGAAGTTTGAGAATATCAAAACACCATAAAACCATATATGGAAAACAGAGAAGACTTACAACATGTTGCTGAGCCTCCTCAAGTAAAACAAGGGCTACCAAGGTCTAATAGGACACAACAATAGCCTTAGAGATAATGGAAGTCATGATGTGTTGCTTATTGAACACAATGAGCCAACCACCTATTAAGAGGTTATAGTAGGACCAAACTTTGACAAATGGTTGAATGCCATAAAGTTTGAAATGCAATCCATTTATGACAATCAGGTATGGACTTTGGTTGACTCACATGATGTGTAAAAACCCTTGGGTGCAAATTGGTTTTTAAACAAAAAATCGATATGGATGACAAAGTAAATGTCTTCAATGAACTACTGGTTGAAAAAGGATTCACTCAAACTCATGATGTAGACTAAAGAAGCTGTTTGGATAAGAAAGTTCATTACTGAACTAGGGGTGATCCCTACTATCTCAAATCCAATAGATTTGTTCTGTGATAATAGTAGTACTATTGCACAAGCAAGCATATACTCAGACAATTTCACCTTATCAAAGAAATTAATGATAGAGGTTATATAAAAAATGCAAAGTATGTAGAGAAGACAATATTGCTGATCCTCTTACCTAACAGCTTGCACAAGCAAAAAATGAGGGTCATGTTAAGACAATGGGAATTAGACAAATTAATGATTGTACCTAATGCAAGTGGGAGGATGTTGGAAATTGTGTAATAAGGGCAGATCATTACACCTCAGAAATTATTTATTTTAATATATTTACTCTATTGAATATCATAGCTTTTGAATGTTTATTAAAATAATTGCATCCATGGGTAAATTATGTAGATTGTCCTAAATGTGCCTGGTTGGTTATCTATGTGGGAGCAAAGATAAAGTAACACCAGTATGACTTTGATAAGGTATAGAGATATGAGTCAAAGCCATAGGCACTTGTAAGAGTACAAGTTGCTGGATCGATCAATTATGAGAAAACTGTATGGATTAAGTCATTAGCTTATCTCATATGTAATCACATTACCATGCTCTTTTTTTTCTGAGATCATCATGGATTCCTACATGAGAGTTGCTAAGTTTTGACTTAGTCAAAAGTCACCTTTTATTGTGTGATCATAATTGCTATAATCGGGTTTAGGGATCTTTTATGCAGAGGAATGTGAATGTTCAAGATGTGATTTGTCCCTTACATTAGTTGAGAGATATTACTGGGCCCCTCAATGAGTCAATCTAAAGAATGTATGTCCATACTGTAATGAAAAGGAGTTTTCATAGATTAGACTACTTAGGGATCAAGAAAGTAATGCTCATATGGGGGAATCATAAGAAATCATACCAGAACATGGATTATGGGCTTTCAGAAATCAATGGAGCTATGTTCGGTCAAAGAAACAAAGTTGATTCATATCTAGATAGGCCTCGAGGTTGGTAAACAACTAGGCTTCTAGGATCAAATCGCGTATACAGACTCGTTAGAGGCTTTCAATCTCATCACAAGGGAATATGCCTTGGACCACTGATAAGCCTTGTCGTAGGGTAATCAAATAAAACTAAGCTAAATACAATATATGTCAGCTAATAACCTAGGTCAATCTCTACGTGGAACCTATATTTAATTATTAAGTAATCTAGTGTAAAAACAAATTAACTAAGAATTATCAAATGTGATTTTACTATCTAATTAAACTAAATAAATGTACTTAAATTCTATAAAATGGATGTCTTAGGTGATTGCATCCACTAACCTTCCTTGTTCAATTTAATATTAAGTTCTTCTTTAACTAAGCACAAGGATTAGCAAGAATCCTTACTAATCAATATTTCTAAATTTTTAATTTAATCTAAACCTAGACTTAATTAATTAATTAGGAATATCTTAATGCTTAGCTCATGTTAGATTCATAAAAGATCCTCTTTACCTCCAATTAATTCCTAGACACCTAACAAATCAATTGATTTCAAGAGAATAGAGGAAAGCAATTGAATAAAAGTGTTATAGTCCAATCACAATCCAATGCACCAATCTAACACAAGTATTACAATCCAGATTACATCAACCGATCATAATCATATTCCACACATATAAATCATAAACTTTAACAACCTAGAATTATATTTTACAAATATAGAGATTGGAAAGTGAAATTAAAATAAAAGAACTCCCCTAATTGCTCAAGGACTCAAGTTAGCTACTTCATCACCGGATGCACTTAACCGCTCATGGTTGGAGAATTGAGTTCACTATGGATGTTGAGAAAACTAAAGCAGGTGGATAACGCGATTAATGACGTTAGCTGGAGCGTGGCGTGGTCTGCGAATGGAGAGTGTGAAGTCGAGAGGAAATGGTGAAGTCAGCGCTGCTGTCTGCGAATGAAGGTGCTGCAGAATGGGGATATGGCGCTATGGATGGAGAAAAGGTATTTCTATAGGCGGCGGCTCGTGTGTGTTAATGGAGGTGGATGTATATGGATAGAGGTATTGGATCAATAAATGAATGGGTGGCGGCGTGTGTTAATGGTCTCCAGCCGTGAATGTTGTGGTGGGTATAGATACCGAAAAACTAACCTCAAACTAATCTAAAAGAAAAAATAAAATAAAATAAAATAAATGAAAATAAAATAAAGTAAAGTAAAATAAATAGATTTATGAGTTTGGTACTTTTTTGCATTTTTTTGGAAATTATCTTTTAATCCTAATTTCTTCCAAGGGTAGTCTTAATTGTCTTTAATTTCATATAATTATCATTAATCATAATTAATGCAATTAAACTCAATAAAAGCCTAAGAATAACACTAAAATCCCATAAAATGCTACAAATTCATTTAATAAAATATGATTATTTTAACAACAAATGGAGAGCTACTATAGCTAAGATTAGAGAGCTTCTTAACACTAAAATCCCATCAAATGCTACAAATTCATTTAATAAAATATGATTATTTTAACAACAAATGGAGAGCTACTATAGCTAAGATGAGAGAGCTTCTTTTCGGAAACAGGGAGGTACAGGTACACTAGACTCGTAGACACATCATAAAATGTGCTGACGTTAAGGAAGGACATCGAGGTGACCAAGATATTAACAGATGTACCAGATGTGTGCATGGGACCTTACACTGAAGATTGGCGGGATTGTTATAATCTGGGTGAGAATTACTATGTTTTGTTACTGGGATCTTATTCTAGTTTGTTAATTTCCTCAAGCCTAGGCTTGTTTTTGTAACACACAAAAGAAGAAGATTGAATGCGAATATAAATGCCATAAAGTTTTTATGCAGTAGTTGCAAAGTAAATGCATTTTTAGTCATAGATTGAAGAAGTTAAGGCTATCATCAGAGACACAAATCTTGCCATTAGAGATGGTAGATACTCATTGAACTCTAATGCTTCTGATAAAAAACAACTCATCATACTTTAGTACACTTTGCTGGAAGCTTTGGGATAATAGAAAAAAGAATATATTTCAAAATGAATCTGCTTCATCAGAAACTATTATCATCTTTGTTTGTACTTTTGTAAATCACACCCCAAATGCCAGTGTTTTTATCCAATCAATTGACAGTTGCATATTTGGTTGTATTTTGTACTCTGTTTATTTTGTTCATGTATTTCCTTTTCACAACAAAAAACAAACTCATCAGTATGTAACAAAGTCCATTGCAGTAAATCCATTGCTTCTTTTCCTGTAAAAGTTGGTTTATTTTTATTTTTATTTTTTGAATGTTTAAACTCAATTTAAATGAAATTTCAAAACATTTGAACAACCATGGGCAAAATTATAAAATGTGGGAGATGTGGGAGACTCTGTTCAAAACAGATCATAGAATAACTCGAGAGCATTATAGAAGAACACGAGTTTTAAAAGGATCACGCAACCGATTAAGAAAAAAAAAGAACTTTGCATAGCTGTTGTTACTACAACCAGGGAAGATTTGACACTTTTATACACTAAAATCGGCCCAATAAGTTTAATACTGCATCAATTCCTTAATATAAAAGTTGGTTAATCTTTTTAAAAAGATTATGGAAGCAAATTAACTAATATCTATCATTTTTCTAAAATTAATTTGCCTGATCTATAAAATGATATATAATTTAAAGATACATATAAATATTTTAGAATGTATGTTATAATTAAGTGATTTATTTAGTCATTTTTATCACCTCAAAAAGTCAATTAAGAAATAGATGTAGTATCTCTGCTAGTGCTTAATCTAAAAGTCATTTGATTTTTTTGTGATGATTAAAAAAGTTAAATACATTATTTAAATTATTTATTTATGTGCATTATTAAACTATATATCAGTTTATAACTCAGAAAAAATTAGTTTAGAAAATGGTAGATATAAATATTGGGAGAATTCTAAGTTTGGTTTGATGGAATTGGTCCCTATGGAAATGGAAATGGAATTGATTTCCATCTCCATGTCTATTTGGTTTGATGGAAATATTGCTCATGGAATTGATTTCCATATGGAAATCAATTCCATGAACAGTGCAGTTTTGGCTTCCATCACCCATCCTATGGAATTGCCCAAAATTCCATG
>JANTPZ010008443.1:0-13051 GCA_025593235.1 Vachellia pachyceras
AATTTCGTAATTTGTGTATGGTGTTTGTGTGTATGATGAGGAATGTGGTTTCTTTAATGTTCCATTAAATAATTTTATTTTCAAAGGCAAGTTTTTTAATCTTTCTTTCTTTTTTTTGTTAATACTAGACAATCGTTGACAATTTGTCAACGAATCTTACATGGATTCTAAGAATGAAAAAAATCCTTAAACGGAAAATAATTAAGGGTAGCGGCTTTTTCCAATATGACAATTCAATGCTATATAAAGACTGAAATAATTCCAAATGAATAATCCTAACAGTTTCAACAAATCTAGATTATAGAATAACAAATTTAGTTGAAGCATAAAACCATCTTAAAATATGGGTAACTATGGATTTTTTTATTGAAGCTTTTTCTTATTTATTATATCTATAAATTTAACAATTACAATGTAAGAGTTAAAAAAGTTACAACAAAATTATATGACATAACAATTTTGTAATTTGTGTGCGTATTTTTCTGTTCACAATAATGTGGTTTATCCATTTTGAAAACATTTATAATATATCTAATTCGTTCATCGAAATATATATTTATTACTTTTTTACCGATAAGATATATAAGTGTGTATAAATCTCTTTATTCTCTTTACTAGAGTTACATTATTTTTTTTAAACTCCTGGAAGATGAGAATGAATAAGACTTCATTATGTTATTATATCTTTTTGATTCTTTTCATGTCCCTATATTGGTTTATGGTTAAACACCACGTACCTGCATAAGCAATATTTTGATTACATTTAAAATTGAAATAAGTGAAATTTCATAACCTATATTATTTATCGGATCATGCCTATATCAATTCCGTATATTTATTATATCAAGTTCTCTAATCAAGATGACCATGTGGCCTATTTTTTCATATAGGCTTATAACTAAATGATCATAGTTAAAAAAATAAATGGCTACATATTATTGGAGAACTTAACCTACTGAACATGAGAAATTTGACTTAAGTATTTTCTTTATTTATTATGTATTATCTTACAATGTGTAACCAAAATCATTTTAATTCCTAAGATTAAAAATAAAAATTGAGCCTAATGAATTCATAGTCAATTTCAAAGTTAGGACTTTGCAAATATTGAATCATTTGATGCAAAATATAGATACTTTGGTTGTGCGTTTTACATAGGTGAAATTAATCTCATAATCTCTCTTTAGCATATATTTTTTCAAATAATTTTAATGTCACATTGGTAATTGACATTGGAAGATCCTTTAAAATTTATTTCCAGCAAAAATTAAATCATATTATATGAACTTTATGTCTCTCATTAACAAATTAATTCCATGTATTATTTATATAAATTTTGTGAATCTATCATAAACATGTTAGTCATATTATCAATATGATTAACAAATATTTTGCATTTATTTATAGGTGAAATTCCTTCATTCATTTGGAGCATGCCTTCTTTGAGACATATTGATCTTGGCGGGAATCATTTAAATGGAAATTTGCCAAAAGAAATGTGCCATCAACTCCCTTTACTTGAAGTCTTTGCTGTTCACATCAATCAATTAGAGGGAAGCATTTCAAAATCAATAAGCAACTGCACGTCTTTAAAAGAATTGTATTTATTTGCTAACTCGTTTACAGGTATGCAACAATTATGATATTCAATAATATTTTTCATCATTTTACTCATATTGTTCTATATGTTAGGGCTCACATTTATAACCTAGAAAAGTGAAAGTTTTATATACCTTTTGATGAAAAAACTTAAAGTTAAACCACACATAATGGTCAAACGTGTTATGTCAATACCTTTTTTGAAAAAAAAAAATCTATCTCTTAATAACTTTAATGTTATGTTTATCTCTCTCCCTCTAATATTAGAATATAGGCAAATCTGGAGATGTCTTTTATTATTTATCACATATATAAATTGCAGCAATATGTATTGTTCAATTGAATTTAAAATTATTTTTTATATTCTTAAAAAAATCATATTGTAGCAATTAAAAAATGTACAACAAACAAAAATTATTTAGGTATGTATAAAAAATCACCTAAAATTATATTTTAAAAATTAAATGAAGCTAAAAAATCTTTGTTCAACCAAATTTAAGCTCAAACTAATGAAGGAAAATACAATGAGTTTTCAACAACTAGTCAAATAATTAAATCGCACCATTGTAATTCCTTTGGGTTTAGAGAGAATATTCAATGTTCAATCCTATATGATTAAGCCTTTACAAGTTAATTTTTTCCATACGATAGTTTTTGAATAATTATTTAGTATAAAATCAAAAGAAGTATACAAAATCAATAGGAGGGATAAAGTAAAGTATACGCAGATGTACATAGTAGAGGAACTTTTTTAAATCAGCTAAGAAAAGTATACTAAATACTTTTCCTTGCACAAAAACTTAGGTATTATATAGTCAAACTAGATGCATTATGGACTTGAATGCAATTACTAGAAGGTTAGTAATTTGAATGTTAGAAGAAATTTGCGTTTTCACTTTCTAATATTTACGCATGCATTAATTAGTATAACACAAATATTTAAGTTTTTCTATATTATTAGGCACGTGTTCTTTTTTATAACAGTATATATGCCTTTGAACCCATTTATAAGGTAGCAAAAAAAGATTTTTTTTCTATTTATAAATCTCATTATTAAACTCTTAAAGTGAGTGCACAATTTTGTCATTAATTTATTATTACATGGACAATTACTCTTTGAATAAAGTGAATATTTTTTTATAACTTAATAGGGCAAAGTTATTATATTTTAATATAGAATTGATAAAATTTTTTGTTTTCTTGATTCTAATAAAACTAGTGGTCAAAATATGTCAAAGTAAACTTCAGTTCAATAGCCACATATACCAGTGATGAAGCTAAAGTACAAGTTTGGGGCTTAATCTCCATATAGCCCTTTTTTGGCCTAAATTCAGGCTTGAAACTTCAAGCGGCCTACCATGATTTGAAGGGATTTTAAGTGTGTAATGTAAACATTTAAATATGCTTAAGAGATTAATCTTATATGCTTTTAAGTTTATCAAAGTAAGGTTTACCTATTGTATGCTTTAAATAGGTTTGTATGTTATTCGATTAAAACTGATTAATATCTGATTTAATAAATTGAAATAAAAATTAATTCAAAAGAGTTATTATTTGAAATCTAAATTATAGGCAATGAGTCCACTAGTTGTACTCTATAAAGGAACACAACGATACAGCATACCAAACTATAAATGAAAATTGAACAATTAATATTATAACACCACAACAATATAATAGTACTCTCTCAAAAATACATCAGCATCTCACACGTTACAATGGTGGTGAAATGTGTGGTGAAAGGTAGAATGTTTAAAGGAGTGATAATTAAATTAAAATATAATATACTTATATATATATATTAAAATATAAAAAGGAAAAATAAAAATAAAATGTATATAATATAAAATAATAAAATTTTTATAGTTTAAACAAGTCAGGCCAAGTCTTAACAAAATTTGTCTATCTATTTTATACAAGGCTTTTATATATGCCTCAACTTCGCCTATTTTTTAAAAAGATCAAATCAAACTAGGTTCTAACTGATCAAGTTGTAAACCCTCTAATAAGGGCCTGACCTATTTTCGTTTCTAGATAAAACATATTAAAAATATTTTATAAATAGAATATTAGGATTCTCCCCCTTTAATGTATTCAACATCGACACATACTAGGATTTTGGGGTGAGTAAGATAGGTGTACCTTTTTTGTTATAGTATAAGTATATATTATTTGCAAACACTTTTTTATGTTATAGTATACATATATATTATCTACAAAACACTATTAACTATTTCATTTTTTTCTATGAATTAATTTTTGTGTTTCCAGGTTTGGTACCCAGGGATATCGACAGTCTTATTAAACTTGAATTGTTAAAACTGGCATCTAACAATTTGAGTGGACCTATTCCTTCCAATATTTTCAACATTTCAACATTAACATCTTTATACCTTAACGATAATTTACTTTGTGGCCGTCTCCCATCATCTATAGGAATTGGACCTTCTAACTTGAAGTTATTTCTAAGTGGAAATAAACTAACTGGAGAAATTCCAAACAGCATATCGAATGCTTCTAAGCTGATTGAGTTAGATTTGTCATTGAATGGATTTGGTGGAGTTATACCCAACGCAATCGGAAATTTAACAAGCCTCTTCGACTTAGTTTTGTGTGGGAATGATTTGACTGGATCAATTCCAAATACAATTAACAAGTTACACGGTCTTCAACGTTTAGATCTTAGCAATAACAGATTGCAAGGATCCATTATAAATGAACTTTGCCAGCTTAAAAGTTTAAATGGGTTGTATCTGGCCAATAATATGCTTTTTGGAGCAATTCCAGATTGTCTTGGGAATACCTCTTTGCAGAACTTGAATTTCAGCTCCAATAAATTGATTTCTCATATACCCTCTTCTCTTTGGAGTCTCATAGATATCTTGATTTTAGACATATCCTCCAATGCATTGAGTGGATTAATTTCACCAGAGGTATCAAACTTGAGAGCAATTATACTATTGAACTTATCAAGAAATCAAATTTTAGGAAGCATTCCGACAACCATGGGTGGCTTGCAAACATTGTAAACTCTATCATTGGCTCAAAATAAATTACAAGGGCCTATTCCAGAATCTCTTAGTGGCATGGTAAGCATGGAGTCTTTGGACCTTTCTCATAATTATTTGTCTGGTGTGATTCCAAAATCCTTAGAGTCATTACACCATCTTAAAGATATTGATCTTTCCTACAATTTATTGGAAGGAGAAATTCCAAATGGTGGCCCTTTTCAAAATTTTACAGCTCAGTCTTTTAAGATGAATAAAGATCTTTGTGGGAAATCCCAACTACAAGTCCAACCATGTAAGAAAGGAAACAAGCACATATCGAATAAAGTGATGTTGATTATAAAATGTTCATTGCCTATCATAGTTGTCATTTTGGTTGTTTCAGGCATTGTCTTCTTGAAACATAAGAAAGGTGATGATAATCATTCAATGAAAAGGGATTTAATAAATTTGGATACACCAATCAGGATATCCTATTATGAGCTTCTCCAGGGAACAAATGGATTTGACAAGAGTAATATTCTTGGCTCCGGAAGTTTTGGGTCTGTATACAAAGCAGTTCTTCCAAATGAAAATATTGTTGCTGTGAAAGTATTCAACTCAGACATGGAAGAAGCATTAAGAAGTTTTGATGTTGAAAGTGGTGCCATGTGCAATTTGCATCACCGAAATCTCATTAAAATCATCAGTAGTTGCTCAAATGATCATTTCAAATCTCTAATAATGGAATTCATGGCAAATGGGAGTCTTGAGAGATGGTTGTACTCTCACAACTATTATTTAGACATCTTGCAAAGGTTGAACATAATGATTGATGTGGCATTAGCTTTGGAATATCTTCATCATGGTTCTCCTACACTAGTTGTTCATTGTGATTTGAAACCGAGCAATGTTTTGTTGGACGAAGATATGGTGGCTCATCTTGGTGATTTTGGTATCGCTAAATTGTTTGGAGAAAGAGAGCAGGAAATTTATACCAAAACTTTGGCTACCATTGGCTATATGGCACCAGGTAGCAATTTAATAATAATATTTTGGATTTATTTTTATATTCTGTTTTGTTATTTATGCTTCGTAATATTTTATATCATTCAATTTCTAGAAATATTTTACATCTTCACGTGTAAATAAATGAATTGATAGTATAAATGAAAATTTTGAACCACAAATCTTATGTGTGTTTCTGAAATCATGACTTTTATACTAATAATTCAATGTAACATATAGAGTATGGATCAAAAGGAGGTGTTCCTGTACAAGGAGATGTGTATATTAATGGTATTTTTCCAAAAGAAATATTTGCAAATTAGAAGCTAACGAATATGATATTTATTCAAGGATTAAGATTAAGAGATTGGGTCCATATTTAATCATCAATATTATTAATACCAATTTTCTACATAGAGAAAATCAAAATGCTAATAAGATATATATATATATATATAATCTGTTTTTGAGTTAGTATTAAATTGTTATATTTATTTATTTGAGGCACGTCATATTCTGATATCGCTGAAAAAAAGTAAGTTTGCATTTATGCAAAATATTAGAGATGCCCATATTAGCTTAATAATTGTTAGTTAAATTAGTTTCTATTTCTTAGGCCTTTGGTTTGGTTTGGTTTGTTTGTGAAATATGCAATTTGAGATTTTATTGACTATATGCATGAAGTAGAGTCATGATGTTTGCCATACTAATGCATGAAGTATTTGAGATTTTCTTGACTATATGGGTTTTGAACATCTTCATATTGTTTGAATAACAGTAACTTGAAATTCTAGCAAATATGGAAAAAGGGAAAATAGGAACCTGAAAAGTGCACTATTGTTTTCCCTGAAGATTCCCATATGGTGTTTGGAATTTGATTTACTTTAATTTTTACTGTACAAAATTTTTGCTTGAAACTATCAAAGGAAGGAAGGGATTTTCTAAGTGATTGGAAGTGAGCCCTGCATTTTTCTTTATTTCTCCTCTATCTCTTACTTTCACTTTAGAAACCTTTAGTTTTTGTGACACACATATATATAATGCATGAATAAAATGTTTGAAGAATATATATAGACACACACACATATAATCAAGTGTACGTCCCATGTTCCCTGGAGTCATGTTCATTGTCTTTGGTGAGTTTTGGATATATCAAATTATTTATTTCTTTTTGTTCATTGTCTTTTGTCGGTTTTGGATAAATCAAATTAGTTATTTCTTTTTTATAAAATTTGTGTTTGAGCGTATGTTTCTTTATTGAACATGAGTTCACTTGGGATAATCCATGGTAAAACACTGGATTAACGTTAATATTTGATTTATATGTTAGCAACAACATTTAAAATTATGAATATTAATCTATATGATAATTTATGCCTTGATGTGTAACAACTTGAATTGAAGATACACAAGAAAAATTTAATAACAAAAACCTTGTATTATGTTTTTGACATAATGACTTTATACTAATAATACAATATGACATATAGAGTATGGATTGAAAGGAGTTGTTTCCGTCAAAGGAGATGTGTATAGTTACGGGATTTTGCTAATGGAAATGCTTACAAGAAAGAAGCCATCAGATGAGATGTTTGTTCAAGGATTAAGTTTGAAAGATTGGGTGAGCAAATCCATGCCACATTCAATCATGAATATTATAGATGCCAATTTGCTACATCTAGAAATTCAAAATACTGATAATATATTACCTCATATATCATCGGTTTTTGAATTAGCATTAAATTGTTGCATTGACTCACCTGAGGCACGACTTACTATGGCTGATGTTGTAGTGTCATTGCAAAAAATCAGGGCTTTATTTATCCAAAGATGCCAGAGACACCACTAGCTAGTAGAACAATTGTTGAATCAAATTTTAGCTACTATTTTATAACCATGTGATTTTTTATTTTGCAACAAGTCATCTAGTAAATTGAAGTGATTCAGTATATGATGTAATAATACATAAAGTATTTGAAATTTTAAATTTTCTGGGCCGATTATTTTGATTTTAGATTTCTTCATGTTGCATACTTTTTAACATTTGGATTTAAATTGTAAGAACTTTGAATTCACTATCTTCCTATATAGGTCGCTTTATACAATTTGAAATTTGATTTCAAAATCAATCAAATTGAGTCATACTTTTTCTTTTTCTCCTCTAACCTCTATATTGTACCCTACAGTTATATTTTCAACTATTTGTTTCTTGTCATATATTTGCATGTCACATTCTCCAAATGGCTTCTTTTACAATTTAGATTTAGAAGTCAATGATTAGGTTAGCCATTGAAAAATAGGTTACTAGACAAAAATGATAGGAAGGTTTCTCTTAGGACATAAGAGAGCTAGACAGCCATAAGTTTTCAAGGGGCAATTTTACTCTTAAAGTTTAAAAAATGGGCAATTTTACCCAAGAAGTTTGAAAAATGTGGCATTGTAGCCCACCATTAATAAATCTAATGGTCAACATTTGTTGACTAAATTATGCTAGAGTTAAAGGGTAAAAATGCCTTAGAAGTTTTTCTCTAAGGGGGATTATTCACTGGAACTCATATCCTATTTAATTATTTTTCTCTCCTCAAATTAGTCAACCAGATTTTACATTAAGGATTAGATGTGATATTTTTTTAATAATATATACCATTAAAATGTGAAATTCCTATATTACCCTTATAAAAAAAATTAATCCTGCATAACCCAATCCACCATCAAGAAAAATTATTTACCACCGGCGTAATGGTGGGCCTATGCATGCACCACCATCTTCTCTTTCTTTTTTCCCCTGAAAAAAGTGCCTCCTCTTATTTACTGAACAAATGCATTTTGCACTAGTGTCTCTAAAATATTTTTGAATGGAATATATAGAACTAAAATTTAAAAAGATAACGGGCTTTTTTAATCACATTAACTACCAAAAAATTTAGAGGATTAGTTACATGTTCTCATATATTATAGGAGTACAAGTAATAAATAGTTTATTACGATATATTGATATTAATATTATTTGTGGAATACATAATAACCAAATAAAAGATGTTTTAATTGAAAGATACATTTATTTGAATAAAATAATAAGTATACGGTTACAATTCAAATTTGTAAAGCAAGAAAAAAACAATAATAATGAAGATAAAGACAAGCACAGAGACTATTTTTTATGAGAAAAGTGATGGTAAGAGAACCATGGTTAGTGGGTTAAATGGTAAGGTGTTTGAACTTCTCACCATTTGGGAGATGTTTAAATCCCACTTAAGCGTTTGGAGAAGCACCCTAACTCCTGGATACCTAGGTGAACGTTTGAAAGTAATTGACAAGTCATTTTGCCTAACATTGATATATTCTAAGAACAAGGGAGATATCACCTTATCCTTAGATATCACCCTATCTTTAGATCGTGAGTAAATCCAACCCTTTTCAGAAGTTACTTTATTCACCAAAAAAAAGTGACGGTAAAAGAATCATGGTGACTATTTTGTAATGAGAAAAGTGTCATATCAAGCATTAAATTATGGTGCATAATAATAAATTTTGTTTTGAGAATTTTATTGTTGGAGAGTTTAACAAAGTTGGATATATTTCACTCCAATTTTGTTAATAAAAACAATATGCAATCATTGGAAATGAGAAAAGTACGTGATGTTATACAATTTATAAAATTAAAATTTTTTTAATGCACGATCATCATCCGATCAAATGTAATCTTTCAATGTATTGTCATACTACATATGATCACATTTTTTAATAGGATTCAAACACTGATTTACTAAGTTGTGAAGAACTAACCCCTTCAACTAAATTTAATCCATTAATAAATTATAATTAATCTCAAACCCTATTGACATGAGGATAAATAACTAAAAGAAATGTATAAGAAATCATTAGACATTATTTGTATTAGCAAGAATATAATCGATTATATATACACACATAGCTTCTATATCGATTTTGGTAAAAGTGATTTAGAAAATAGATTTTATGAAAAAATGGTTTTTAAAAAATAAAAATGTTTGAATGATTGTTATCTTTTTTGATATGACATTATAAAAAATGATATAAAGTAATGTAATAATTATATAAATTAAAAATCTAATTTCTATTTTTGTTTAAAGTATAAATACTATGTATGTATATGTAAGATCACAGTATTATCTAAGAAGAAAATGTGAATAAATTTTATAATAAAAATTTAAATTAAATTTACCTAGGGAAAATGAAATTATAACATTGTAAATCATATTTAGTGACTCCAAAGACTTGTTAATGATTAAAAACTTGTTAATGACTCATAAAGATTTGTCAGTGAATTAATAAATTCTATGAAATGAAATCACTTGTAATTGGTCATTATTTTAAAGAAGGAATTTTATATTAAAATATGAATTTTAATAAATAATTCATTTTTTTGGTAGATAAAAATGGAATCTTGAAAAATGAAAGATATTTTTATAATTTCATATAACGAATATTTTAAACATCAAAATTACACAATAATTATTTGCTACAAGGGACAAGTACATTTCACTGATTGTAATGAGCTGGTACATAAAATATGGATCAATAAAAATTTGTTAATCAAAATTACACGGTAATTATTTTCGGTGTGTCATTAATCCAGCCAACAAACACACTATAAGACAAAAAAAACGGAAACCTGAACAATGCATAAAATAATCGGAAAGGAACAAATTATTTCATTGAAGAGAGATTAAACTAAAAGCAAACAATTCCAGCGTCATACGTCAACATAGGAATGCCAATGTTGCAATCATCATTAAATGTGAACAGAACAACAAAACTATGCTTGAGCTTTCTGTGTATTATTCTGTCCCTTCCAATTAAATCGATTCTAGGCGCAGAAACTGAACACTTTAACAGAGGAGATAATCTTCTTCTTCTCTATGTCTGATTAATTTTCTTTATCTATAACCAGAGGTAGGAGTACTGAGTTTAAGAAGGAAAGGAAGGGATTTAGCTCAAGCAGTTGCTTGTTGGCTCACTGAACTGTCCTACAGGAAAAAAAGAAAAGACTATAGGGCAAGATAAGAAAGTATAGAATGCATGTTTTCGGGTATGCACGAAGGAGAATCATAATGATCTAATAGACTCAATTCACTTCAATTGATCATTTCATTTGACAGCTCGACAGAAAGATTACTTCCCCTTAATTCACTGGAGGAGATGAGTAAGAAGCAAACCAACTAAGACAAGATCAGGCTGGAGCTATATCACGCCCTCACTTTCTTTACAGCAGAGAACCAAGACAACAGTGATGGAAGGGGAAAATTGAGGGAGGAAGATAATATTGACAGGGAAAATCAATGGAAAAATATTTCTAATAGAAAACATCCACCAATTAAACAACTACAGACAGTACTCAGCAAAGAAATAAGGCACATCTCGAGCAACATTAAGCAAACGAAAACTACGACGTCTGGGTTCTGCTGGAAGATAAGACAAAGGAAGGAGGGAAATCAAAGACGCGTACCGAGAAAGAATGGAGAAATACAGAAATTGAAGATAATAGAGGAAATTGCGTGCCGAGAGAATTCAAGAATTGAAGTATAGATCGAATAGTCGTGCGGTGTAGATGATGTTGACTGGAATTGAACGCAATCGAATCTATTAGAGTAGCAGAAGTCTGATGCAGGACGGTGTTCAACAACTGAAGAACAAACAATCGAAGCAAGAGGCTTCGATTGACCTACATAGAACGCAAGAACACTACTAATAGAATCCCAATGTAGCTGTTTGCAGTGATGATATTGAGACTTTGGGATTTCAATCGACGACATATTTGCCACTGGGTTGTAAATTAAACGGCTCATTTTCCTCTATTTTTAAAGAAAACAATTCGTTATGCGCCTCATCATCGGCATACACTTTTTAAATTTTTATTTTTGTTATAAAAATAAGGAAAATGTAAGATATTGAGATGAAAGAGATGAAGAAAGACAAGAGAGAAATTAGAGAGAAAGAGGGAGAAATTCTCATTCATATGGATTCCAAGTACATTGTCCATGGCCTCTATTTATAGGCCTTCAACCCTTAAAATCTAATGCTATAGTTACAATGTCATAAAGAGTAAAGTAATAACAATTAGAAACTTCCCTCAAGCAATTCATTAGGGAGGTTATGGGATTATGACATTAAGCACAAAGGAATCTTATGGGTTGGAGTTATGGAATTTAGCATCAATAGGGAGAGGATCCTAAGAGGAATCCAAAGAGTTTTATAGACATCCATACATATATAATTTCATAACAATTTTTGTTTAATCGCATGTATCCTGTTAATTGAGGCAATTTTATTAAAGATAATGTTGATAACTAAATATGACCACATGAGTTATATTAGATAGAGGTGGATTAGATGGTTATTATTAGAGAAACAATGGTCGAATCTAATGACAGAGTATTAAAAATATACACACACTCAAGGAAAAGAGTTGAAGTTATTATTTTGTGCTTAATTAAAATATAAACTTATTTTATTATGATAACAGAATTACATGCTTGATTTACCTTTTTTATATTAATAAAATAATTATATAAAATATATTATATGTTTATGTTTGTAAATTTTGGAATTAATTGAATTATAATCTTTTATAAGATATCAAAATTTTGAATTTAGAAAATAAAAATTTATAATATTATTGGCAATTTAAAAATATTTGAATATGTAAAAAGAACAAAAAAAAGAGGTGGAATTTGAGGGCTAATACCGTCACTTAGTAGGCTTGTTTGACAATATTATAACCCTATTTAAGGTGCACTTTCCAAACCTATCTGCTAGTACTGACCAATATTCATATTGGGCTAACATGTAGCCCAAAGTTTAAATTGATCTGACATGATATTTTCTGTTAATTATTTGACGACAAAAGTAATAACAATGTATAATGCTTAAAAATTAAAAAGTTAAGAACTTAAAATTTAAACTTTAAAGCATTAAATACAACTTATTCAAAAGCTATGGAGGTTTTTGTACATTTTAGCCATATTTATTTTAGCCAATACCTCCAGAAGTATCTTTTTGGAATTATCCATTCCTTCATTTTTGGGCTGGATTCATGGACGCAGGTGGAAGGAATTATTGAGGCGGCGACTCCTTATTCCCAATTCATTTTTTTTCCAGCCGCGAGGAAAGATGGGAGACCGCAGCCAATTTTCTTTTTTTTTTATTTACACCTCCTGATTCTCTTTCGGAAGCGACTCCTGGTTCCCAATTCATCCAGCGCCGCCTCCTAATCCTCTCTTGATCCATTCCTTATCGAAGAACAAGCCGCCGCTTCGCAGATCATTAACCCATTCATTCTTCATCTATTCAAGCACGCACGAAGACCTCCGTCCCGTTCCAGTCATCTTCCTCTTGTTAGCGTCGCATATCCATGGCCATGGGAGTTGAGCTATTCGGTGGGATCGATTTTCAAACCATGAGCAATTAACTTTGTT